>JAEQML010084135.1:0-10237 GCA_016904865.1 Pissodes strobi | reverse complement strand
AATACTTTGCATGTTAGATTTTTATTTAAAAAAGCAAAATTTAGAGGATCTTTTATTGCAGGAATGGAAGGATAAAATGGAAAGCTGTACAAAAACTAATTGGTCCCTTATAAAAACTATTATTAACCCGAAAGCCAAAATAAACCATTTTAAGCGTATTTACAAATGCCATTTTAACACTAGGGGTGGACGAAAATTTACTGGAGACAATAAGAAACTAAGAGCACACGGCTCTAAGAATATTAACTATCCTTCTCAAATAATTATAACAATTAAAAAGGAACCTTCCAAAAATACACGAGCTAAAAATATTGATAATTTAACTAAAGAATGGCCCTGTATTATAGAACTTAAAAATATCCATAACCATTCGACTGATAGTGCTGCAGCATTGGTAAAAAGGCGAATTGGTCCTCAAACCAAACAAGAAATATTAAGTTATTTCGAAAGAGGTCATTCAGTTGCATCTGCTTATTATAGTTTTAATTTAGATAAAGTAGAGGAGCTTGGCAATAATTTTGATGCAATGTCTGCTGATAGATGTTATTTCCCTACAAAAAATGACTTCAAATATTTATGGAAAGTTAGTTTTAAAAACAAATTTGGAGCGAAAACTGGGGATGAAATGTTTGCATATTTAGAGCAAATTTTAACCTCTTCGAAGGTTTCGTTTAAAATAGAACGGTTTGAAGAACACTATGCTATTTCACTATGCACACCTTTGATGCAGAGAGTAATCAGTTTATTATCACAAACATCTGAAATATTATTTGTGGACTCTACCGGAAATTGTGACATTGACAATCACAAAATTTATTTTTTAGCCACTCAGTCTGCTCTTGGAGGACTCCCTGTAGGTTGTATTATTTCAACATCTGAAAAAACCGAAGTATTTCGAATAGCGCTAAAAAACTTAATTGATTTAATGTCTTTTAAAATTAACCCGCTGTAATAATAACAGATGATGATTTAAAGGAACGAACCGTTTCACAAGAGATATTCCCGAATTCAAAATTATTATTATGTACGTTCCATGTTCTCAAAGCGGTCTGGAAATGGCTTATGAGTGCAAATAATGGAGTAAGCAAAGACGATTGCCAAGGTCTATATAAATCTTTTCGTTTATTATTAATGGCTGAAAATCAGGAAATTCTAATTAAAAATATTGAGACTTTATTAACAAATTCAAAGAAATATCCCAAATTTACCAACTATGTTCAGAATTTATTGAAAAGGAAAGAAAATTGGTGCATTTTCTATAGAAAAACCTTAATCACACGTGGTTCCAATACAAATAATTATGTTGAAGTCATGTTCAGGCTTTTCAAAGATATACCCCTTCAACGGACTAAAGCGTACAGTGTTACACAGCTAATAGATTTTATAATTACTAGCTTTTGTAGTTATTACAGACAAAGAATTTTGGATGTAATAATGGAAAAAATTGATTAAACAAAATTACGAAAACTTCTACCAGATTACAAAGATGTTGACAAAAACTCGATCATATGCGTTCAAGGAACCTTGCAATACTATGTCAAAAGTACAAATCAGTCTGAAACAAGTTACTTCGTCGACATGAACATTGGGGTTTGTTCTTGTTTTGTGGGTAGTTCAGGAAAGATTTGCAAACACCAGGCAGCAGTGATTGACACTTTTAATATCGAAAACGCCTGTAATACCTTGACCATAAAAACAAAAGAATTATTATATGAAATTGCAACGGGAAACTTTGCTCCCACAATTTTTTTTTGCCTCTGTTACAAATAGAAGATAGCCAAAGCAATGGTTCTGCAACGATGGAATTTGATAGTCAACCAAGCATCTCAGCTATGAATTCTTCCCCAGGAAATGGAACTCAATTCTTTGAAAATGATGACAACACGAACGACATCCATGAAAATGTACAAGAAACTGCAGCAAATTTTGAACATTTTTTGAGCGATTTTAAAGATACAATATTACGACACTTGAAAGGTGATCCGCAACATTTTCAACCAGCAGTCCAGAAATTTATGAAGAACTATCAAACAAATGCCAAAAATCCATTACATTTGCAAAGTTTATTACATACCTCCTTTAAACATGTGCACTATTCTGGACGTAGTCAACAAGGAACAATTAGGAAAGGCAAAAAAATATCGGTGCAACCTACAGCAATTTCGAGAAGGAAATCTAATTATTCTGGTAGGATCATACTGTAATAATTATTTTTGTATGTAGATGTAACGTATACATTTTCAGGTAAAAGAAGGTCGCAAGGCGGTGGTAAAAGATATACGAAGAGGCACCTTGCGCCTCATTCGATCGGACAATGAGTCGAAAGCAATATTGGATTGGGAGTAAGAAAGTTTGCAAAATAAGATGAACTTGTTTTATGAAAATATTTTATGTTCTTTACTTGTTTAACGTATTATACAGTACATTCGTATAGTAGCGGACAAATTTAATAAAATGTACAGGGTTATCCAACGAGGACTAGACAAGGCGATTTTTTGACTTTCCCTGTACTTTTATAAAAAAAAACTGAAATAGCCATCATATGTAATTTTTTTCCTTCGAATTCGGATATGTTCAGCAAAAAACAATTGAACATCAAATAAAAGTGCTAGGGGTCACTTTGATATTTTTTTAAATGGAACACCCTGCATATTTCTACATTTTTGGACTCTCTAGAAAAATCTAAACACATTTTGTGTATAATATCCTATACCTATCTTTAGCCGTTTCCCAAATATTGACAGGTGAAAGTCGGGTATTTTGACACTTTGACAGGCTCTAAAATCTAAACCGCTCAAGATAAAAAAAAAACGGTTTGCACATTCCTATCTTAAGTTTTCATAAACTATCGAATGACAGTATCTTCGAATTTCACCTGCGGATAAAATTAAACGGAACTTTTAAACCTCCGGTTAAATTCAAAGTTACTGTCATTCGATAGTTTATGAAAACTTAAGATAGGAATGCGCAAACCGTTTTCTTTGATCTTGTGCGGTTTAGATTTTAGAGCCTGTCAAAGTGTCAAAATACCCGACTTTCAACTGTCAATATTTGGTAAACAGCTGAAGATAGGTATAGGATATTATACACAAAATGTGTTTAGATTTTTCTAGAGTCCAAGAATGAAGTACAGGGAAAGTCAAAAAATCGCCTTGTCTAGTCCGCGTTGGATAACCCTGTACCAACAACGTGGATCTTTTTCAAAAAACCTTAAAATAGTCACGTCCCTTTTGATTTTTATTTATTTTTACGGAAGCTATACAGAACGCTTGATAAAAAATATATTCCTCCACAGTTTAGGTCTTTATTTGTATTTAAACACGTCAAATTACTTTATTACACATGCTATATTTGGATTACTTTTTTTCAGTTTCTTGATTATAAGAAATTATAATGTTAAACCTATTTAACTTAAAAAGAAACGGCAGGTTTCCACTTATCTTAACTTTTAAAACTATATTTAATAAGGCGCAGATCACATAATTTCAACTCTCAACTGTTGTCAGATTTTTTATTTTTGTATCAGTGGTAAACTAAATTTGTGGAGACAGATTTTAAAAAGTTATGGTGGAAAAGTGTAAACGATTTCTTCAGATAGTAAAATAAATTTAGTGCTTTAACCTCTCAAATTAACACTTTTTATTTTTTTTATACCCGATTTTACATTCAAATCTTGGTTTAGCTAAGCTGGACTGAGAGTTGAGCTGACTCATTTAAAATACATTGCTCTCAGAATCTCATTAGTATTATGAAACTTTTCAAAATTTTGACAGCAATGTATTTTAAATGCATGAGTTTAACTATCAGTCGAGTTTAGCTGAACCATAGCTTAAGCTTGAAATGTACAATCGAGCATTAATCGTTTACGTCTCAACTGCTAAACTTAAATATAGCATGTAATATATATTATTAAATTCCTTGATATTTTACAAAAAAAAAACAAATAAAAACAGGTAATATATAGTGTGTTATTTAAAAATGTGAAACGTGGCCTTCTTTTTGGATTTTTGGATGTTCTACAACTATACAAATAATGAGAAAGATGTTCCGCTAAATTAAAATTAGTGTCCGAAGTTTTTCGAAAAATATTCACCCTTTTATTGTTTTTATCTGCTACATTACAAACGCACAGTATAATTTATATTATTATAACAATATTAATTATATTTTGCACCTATATACTCATGTTTTAATATTTCCATGCCCTAAAATAATTATTTACAAGATAGTAACAGGCTTAATAACGAGGGTAAGTAACACCCAATAAAGCACACATCCATACAACCACGGGTGTTACATTTAAAAAACCGAACCGTTGTCGAACGGGTTACCGAATGCTAAACAGGGTGTTACTTACCTCCATGCATCCGGGCCGACCGACGACGCGACGCAACGATAAGTGCTGTTGCCAAAATGTGCTCTCTTTAATTAATATTTTGGTTTGATAGACATTCTTTTTTACCAAGGATCATATTATTATTGTTTTTTTGCGCTTTAGTAATGGGTTTGAAAGCGATTACCGGTACATCATTACAGGGTTTGGTTAAGAAAGCTTTATTATTTAATAATGTTTAAAATTACAGTACATGGGGCATCCCTAAATTTATTAATATTTCGATATCTGGGTATTAATAACGCCATGCATTTTTTTGCAAGAAACTGAAACCCGATAATACAACACCGGCATTGGCCAGCCATAAATAAGAATAACCTCAGGTTTCCTTTTCTATGTGCCCTATTCTTGTGTGAGATTGGGATTTGACGCCCTGCGCTTTTAGTTATAGTTTTGAAAGTTTAGTTAGTTTAGTACCTATACAAGGGGTTGTTGTTTTCTTTGTGGGTTAGTTTTGTTGGTTAGAAAGAAAACCTCGATATTTTAATAAAAAAATCCATGACAATTATTAGTGGCTCTGCAGGTGTCGTCATAAAATTAAAATGTATTGTTGGCTATGCTTACTCTTTGGCGAAGAAGGAAATTGTAGAGTAAACGTGGGTATATTGATGTAAATAATGTGTCAAATGTCTCCGAAAAACAAGGCCAGTCCACTAACCATTTACAACGCGTTTTCTTTGCATAGTTTTGACGAAACTCGAATTGAAAAGGCTTTATGCCTACATTTTTTGGAGCCTCAAAATGGACGTTTTTGGGCGTGGCACCTAAAAAAAAATTCTACCTACAGTGGCGCCTGCAGCGGGCTTACTCCTTCTGTATAATTTTCTATTATGTTGCCTACCCTCTCCTAAATGGCACTGCACGCCACTGGTGACGAATGCATTTTTTTTTATTTAATTTAGTTTTAAAAGTTTAAAGGCTATTTCTCAAGTTCAACAGCTATGTTAAATGTCATTAAATAATCTTGTTACTTAAGACAAAGGGCCAGCAAACCGGCCAGATTCAAGGCCTATTAAATTTTTCTCCACACGCTAAATAAGGAATGTTCATAATGCAGTTAAAATTTCGAATATAAATAAAGTATGAATAAATATTTATTTATTCTGCACGGCTTAAAAATTTTAAATTATTTTCAGATCAAAACATATAAAATGTTTTATAACCGCCGCAACTGCGATGTTCTCAGTATTCACATTCTCCCAGAGCAAGCATCGCATGAAAAATATAAGACCGTTTGGAAAAAAACGAACGTCTCATTAAAAGTATTTTAAACACATTCATAAATTTCGTTTGGAAGTAAAACCAAGAATTTTATCTGTTTGGTTCTGGAAGATTCCTAGTTTATATCAACGATGTTATTTTTGGATACATTGCAACTCCTAAATTATTAAAGCTTCGATGAGCAATCAGCCACGTAAACTGCACACAAAGAATTTGCGTAACATAAAAACTTACTAAAAGTCTGTGTTTCTTTTCGGATAATTCCTTTTCGCACCAATTGTGCAGAAAAGTAGCCATTAATAGATAATAGCTCAAGCCGCAAGCCTTAATTCACTGAACTTATTGTACAGGGCATGCATAAAAAGACACAAATATTAAAACGTACCGTCCGAAATTAGGGCATTTTAAGCATGCAACTGATTAATGTTTGTAGGCTTGTATACTTTGGCATTTTCAACTCTAACCCAAAATAATTTAATCGCTTTTTAGTAAGATTTATGTTTCGCAGATTCTACGTGTGCAGTTTTCGTGGCTGATTAGTCATCGAATATTTAACAATATTTAGGAGTTGCAATGTATCCACAACCAAACGGATAAAATTGTTTTTTCTTCAAACGTCAGTAAATCCGTCATTACTCGACTGTGTAGGCGGCCGTGAAGTTTCGTTTTTCCTCCGCCGGAGCTTTACTTTTCCCTTTTCCGCCGGCGGAGGTAAAAGTGTTACCATAGCAACATAGATACAATACAAACAGACAGCAAAATAAGCGTTAACAACTCAAGATTTATTAAACTACAATTTGTATTTATCACTCAATTTGTGACTGCATTTCTAAAAATCACTAATTTAGGAACAAATTGGTTATTATTTAATCGAACTTACTCAACAACTGCTTATCAATACGGAATTAAAACGCAATCAGAGACACAATCTTAAAAAATAATTATTGGTGACAGTGTCCACTGACAGCTTGATGTTACATTATATTCACCGACACCGTTCTAGGCAAGGCCACCTACGACCGTGGTCTAAGCCGCCTTGCGAACCCATTTATCTTTAATAAGAATTAGATATTATTACTATTAAAAAGAGATGTTTTTGCATTAATTTGTCGACATTTGAAGAAAAAACAGCATATTTTATTTGGAGGAAAAGTTACTTTTCATGGCTTGCTCTCTATTACCAGCCTCACTCCGTTCGGCTGTTAAACACGAGCGCGCCATGAAAAGTATCACTTTTCCTCCATATAAAATAATATACTATTACATCCAAACGGGATTTATTAATGTGTTTTAAAAATAGGCTTAATGAGACATTAGGTATATTGCAAAAGCAACAATATTTTTCATGCAGTTCCTCTTGGATAATGAGAATACCTACTTAAAACATCGCGGTGGCGGCCGTTATAATACTACTAAAACAGTCACACAGTCAGACTTGTAAAACTAAAAAGTTATAAACTATACAAGGTAACAATTTGAAAACTTACAATGGCTATATTTTTTACACTAAATAAAATATCAAAAAAACAAAAATACCATTTCTACAAAGCGGGGAATCAAAATGGGGTATTTTGCTTATCAAAAATGCTTTTCAGAGATACCAAAATTAATGAGATTTAAGTAAGAAATGTTAGCAAAATTTTGAGAAAATGTTTTAAAACTGGCTTTTGCAAAATTTGGCAGGAAATATTAGAAAATAATGGTAAACAATAAAAAAGGATCCCCAGCCTAAATTAAAACACTATTGTCATGGTATATATTTGTACCACGGTATATGTAATCTGCTATTGTACTGCCAAAATTCTCTAATTTTTTGCAATAACTCAAATACTTGCTGTTTTGCTGTTTTTTGTAAAATCTGCAATAAAATTTGTATCTTTTAAATCATTTAATATTTAAGGTACCAGCACTTGTCTCTCTATTTTTTTCTTCAAATTAATGTTAATTCGGAAATGATGTATTCTATGAAAGCACGAGTCGAAATTATTTTACTTTATGATGATCGGGTTATGTGCTATTTGAGAACTGCCAGTATTTTTCATGAGAGGCATATCGAAAATAACGATCAGCCACGTCTACACGGAAAAAAATGTATCTGCAAATAAGAATAGTCTTATCCTTAAAGATAAATATTTGGTGCAAGTCTATAATGCTTCAGTCAAGTTTATTCAAGGCACACTTTACATATTCATCTATTCTTGGATGTAAGTTGCGTATTTAATTGATTTCAATTATCTTATAGTTGGAATAAGAATAGCAGGCAGGAAATATTGAAGAAAAAAAATCTTCTATGAAAGGTATATTTATCGTTAGAGAAGTGTCTGGTATTCTTATTTTTATAATAAACTATTAGGTTTAAATAGGGAAAGTTCTTATTATAATAATTACACTACAATCAAGAAGCCAAATTCCATTTTTAAGTTTAAATATATATTTGTATTGACACATCTTATACTTCTTATACCAAGAATAGTTAATATTACATTTACCTACTATTCTTGAGTACAGACTATAGTCTTCAATGCGCATGATTGATGAAACACGTTTTTCTCCACGTCTCCTGTAATTTTATTTGTGGTTTTGCTGCAGTATAGCATGGAAGACGATTTAATGGCGGGCGGAGGAAACTGGATCCGCTGATAAATAAGAAAACAACCTAGAGTTTTGGATGAAGATATGCAGACTGAGGTATTGGCCATGACTCTATACAAGCAAAGGTATGAAGGCGTCATTTAGTAGTAATTATAGGCGTATCTAGAAAATTTGTTAGTAATAAGAATGCATAAGTTTCACCTTTACAAAATGAAAATTTTGCAAGAACTCGGTGACGATGATTCGGACCGAAAAATTCAGTTTTGTGAAATGATGACCAGGGAGAATTACGGCAGTACCGGAATTTATAAAAAAAAAATCATTTTCTTCAGTGAGTGTTAATTAATTTTGTTCTAAATGGGCATGCGAATAAACAGAACTGTCGCTACTGGAGTGACGTCCACATCTTTTAACAGGGGGCTCCACTGCATATCTCCAAAAAGTAAATGTTTGGGCGGGAATATTGGGAGACAATATCATAAGATCTGTTTTTTTACCGAAGAAAATTTAACTGGCCAAGTTTATGTTGAAATGCACAACCAAACTATAAAGCCCTCGATTATTCATGAACTTGAAAACCAAAGACACTTGCAAGGCGACCTAAATTTGAACGAAGAGCTTCTGTACTTCCAGCAAGATAGCACCCCCACACTATGTTGCTGTGACGAGAGAGTGATTGGGCCAATTATCCAAACCAGTGGATTGACAAAAGAGGTGCAAATTGAGTGGCCGTCAAGATCACCTGATCTTACCCCTATGGACTTCTCTTTATAGTTACATAAAATTACTAGTTTACAAAACCCAGCCGGCCTATCTGAAAGAATTGCATCAGAAGATTAATTAATGCCTCTCGAAGTATTCAAAGAGACATATTTCAGAAAGTTAAGGAATATTTTGAAAATCGACTTTATTCCTGTTTAGAACAAAATGGTAATCATTTTGAGCACTTAATAATCTAGCTAAAAAAGAGCAAACAGCAAGTATTTACGTTATTCTAAAAAAATACAGTTTTAGCACTACTATAATAGTGTTTTAATGTATGCTTGGAATCTTCTTGCATTACTTACGTTTATTTCCAAATTTTTTCTGCCAAATATTGAAAAACGGATTAACAATTTCTTAGAATTTTGCTGACATTTCGTACTTAAATGTCATTAATTTTGTTATGGCTGAAAAGCGCTTTTGAGAAGCTTTCCAAAGAGGTGTCACAGGTCGGATAGTGTCATTTAAGAGCCTAAAATAGATGAGGGTAGTGAGTGACTCAAGGGTGGGGGAGGGTAGTCTACAAAACACCTAATTTTTAGTTCCCACGTTTTTGTAGAGATGGTATTTTTTATACCTTCTTTAGTGTAAAAAATATGGCCAAATTGTATTTGTACCTAAAAAACGTATTCGTGTTTGTGGAACAGTGAATCGTTCGCCGTAATAACCTTATAATACATTTCTTTTTTTAAAGCCGTTTGAACTTTTAATAAAATTTTTATTTATCGAAAAAAATACTAGAGCAACATAACGGAAAAAAAACTAATAATTAAAATAAATTACTGAAATAAAGTAATTGTAAAAAATGCTTCAATATTTTTTGGATATGTATATTTAAAAAAAATACTTAATGACTTTGAAGGCCATTTTTAAATTTAACAGATATTATTTTGTCAGCAGTAATTTTTTGTCTTAATTAAAAAATAGATATAACCTGTGCTTTCTTTAAAAAAAAATTAAAAGAAACAAGAATAGAAAAATGTCTATCAAAATACTAATTATTATTTAGTTAGCGGCGAAAACTTAAAATGTTAAATATATACTATAGGGGTACCAACTTTGTCTGAATACATAAATAAATATAATATAGTTAAATAATAAATATATTTCGTGTTTATAAAAAACAAGATAAGGTAAGTAAAGTACAAATAAGGATACTGCACACTGAATTTTTATTTTATATAAATTTATCTGTTAATTTAATAATTTATTAAGATTTACCAGTAGGCAGAAATTAGAATAATTACATCCTGTTTGTCAAGAAAATAA
>JAEQML010084134.1:0-10238 GCA_016904865.1 Pissodes strobi | reverse complement strand
GAAGCACCATCATGTCCATATATTCCTACTGTGAAACCCGGGATCACCAGCGCGGAAGCGGAACGTGATTTGGGAAAACCACTTAGCGCTCCCCAATTCTGGTGGGGTGGTCTTTCACCGGACGATGCGAGTAGGGTTATGCATCTACCACCTAGGGCCGCTTCCACTCGAAGCATCGGCCTCAGACTCATTCCTTTGGCGGTCCCTAGTCTGACAGGGGTAAAAATGGGGTTTGTTGGATCACCCCCCAGTGATCAGTTCCAGACTTTGTACTTTGGTGTTCTCCAGCCTGGGGGAGGACGATGGGATTTGATGCGCCATATCCCATGGCAACTCGGAATGGCGGGGGCGTCACTCCCCGTAATCAAACTCCTCTCACCAGTTTGACGTTCCTGCCAGCCAATACAATGCAGTTCCTCTTGTCACAAACTGTCATGGCACGGGGATGTGAGTCGCATACGAATCTTTGGCAGTAAGGGCATGACATTGATCCCGAAAGAGAAAAGGCTAAAATGGGATAAGAAATCCAAAAAAATTATATTGGTGGGTTTCAGTCACATTAATGGCAATCGTTTATATGATCCCGATAAAAGAAAAGATCATACCTAGTTAGTAGGGATGTAGTGGTGGAGGAATCATTAAACAAATCTAATATGTTGTTCCATAGATACACAGGACTTTCAATCACTAAATTCAAGTGATGAGGATTTTTCCATTAAATTACAAGAAGTACAGGAAGACACAGCACACAAACCCAAGCAGTTTGACGACTTTGTCACATATGCTTTCATAGAAGAGTTCAGCACTAGTGATGACCCAGTGACTGTGGTAGGGGCTATGTCTAGAGGCGATGCTGATTTATGGAGACAGGCCATGGTTGAGGAAATCCAAAGTTTCGAGGTTAACAACGCCTGGGAATTGACTAACCAGATACCCGAACAAGCAACAGTGGTTCCGTGTAAGTGGATTTTTCAGAGAAAATCCAATGACACTGGTGAAGTGAAATATCGTGCTCGGTAGTGGCTCAAAAAGCTAATGTGGACTATGGTGATGTGTTCTCTCCTGTGGTAAGACATTCTACTTTAAGGCTTTTAATAGCATTATCAGTAAGGTTAGATATAGGAATTACTCACTTTAATGTTAAAACCGCTTTTTTAAATGGAATGATCAAGCTGTTTATATGAAACAACCTGAAGAGTTTTTAGTTAAAAATCAGGAGAATAAAGTATATAAACTGAAAAAGGCTGTTTATGGATTAAAACAGTCTTCCAGAGCATGGAATGCGAAGGCAACAGAGGTTTTTGTCTCTTTTAGGTTATGAACAATCAAAATATGAAAAGCTAAAGTTTGTTAAAGGTTTAGATTTAAGTATTTTTGATCTAGAGGGTTTTGTGGACTCTGACTGGGCTAATGATAAGGACAGACAGTCATATACTGGATATATATTTAAATCTCTCGGTCAACAGCAATATGTCCTGGCATGACCACGTTGCTAACATCACAAAGTCAGCCTCCCAGAAGCTTGGTGCGCTATTTCGCAACAAAAAACTGTATACACCGCAGCAGTTGCTCTTGCTCTACAAAGCGCAAATAAGACCGTGCTTAGAATATTGCCCACATATCTGGGGTGCCGCACCAAAGCACACCCTAAAGCTTCTGGATTCCATTCAGAAGAGACCTGTGCGCCTCGTCGGCGACCCGGAATCTGAAACACCGCAGACATGTGGCCGAGATGTCTCTGTTTTACAGATATGTTCACGGCAGATGTTCCCAGAATTTGGCCCGCCTCATCCCGCCCCTGGCAACTCCTGTCAGACAGTCACGACAAGAGCGCACCAGTTCGTCGTACAACTGGAAACACCTAGAACATCGCGTTACAAGAACTCCTTTGTCTGGTACACTGCATCACTGTGGAATTCACTCCCAGGACATCTGTTTCCCACTAATTACAACCTACAACTATTCAAGAGCCGCGTCAATCAACATCTTTGCACACACACCGCTCGTCGAGCGCCATAGGATCTCCCTTTAGTGTGCCTCTGCCATAAAAATATATATATATATACTCAGGTGGTCCTATCTCATGGCAAAGCTGTAAGCAAAAGACTACTGCATTGAGTAGTACTGAAGCAGAGTACATAGGTCTTAGTGAAGCATCAAAAGAAGCCATTTACTTAAAAAATATTCTGGGAGAGGAATCATTTGTAAAAATTCCATTACTTTTAAATAAAATAACATTGCTTGAAAATGAGATTACTTCTTTGAAGGATGAAATTGATAATCTGAAGCAACAAAATTGTCGGAACCAAAACTTACCTGCACCTGCAACAGTACAAAGTAATCCTGAAGATATGCTGAGGGAATTTCAGGAGCGGAGTTCTAGGGCTTGTAATATCATTGTTTTTAAAAGTAAGGAGTCTGAAGCTGCTAGAATACAAGATAAAATTGACCACGATAAGGGTATAGCAACACATATCGTGGGTGTAGCTGGAATTGAAGAGAATCATCTTAAAAAGGTGATAAGGCTTGGAAAAGTGAGTCCCGATAATAATGTAGACCTCTTCGCCTTATATTTGACAGCCCTCAGATATGCCATTCTGTAGTTAAGCATAAACGGAAGCTTATGTAGCTTGGATATTCAGTAAATTTTGATAAAACCAAGATGCAATAAAATATACATAAGGAGACCATGCTCGAGTTAAAGCGCCATTTGCATCAAGGTGAAAAGGATCTTGTAATGATTTATCGAGATGGTAAGCCAAAGATAGTTACTTCTAAGAAACCATCACCTTCAAAAAAACTAGATCACAGGCCATATATGACTGCCACAATGTTGGGGGTATGCGAACAAAACTCCACAAATTTGCCTCCAACATCTCTACCACAATCTATGACATAATAATCATTGAAGAGACTCGGCTAACAAAGGATTATAATAATGCTGAACTGCAAATTCCCAATTATAATATCTATCGGTTCGATATGAGTCCTAATACAAGAGAGAGGGGAGGTGGTGCTATGATTTGCGTGAAGAAAACAATTAAATCTTCACCGATCATTGTAGCCTCTACATTGGTTGAACAGATCTTTGCACTCATAAATGTTGGGCCTACTAAAACTATGGTCATTGGAGCAGTTTATATCCCTCCGGATTCACCAGAGGAATTGTATGCCAGTCACTGCACTGAGGTTGAAACAATTGCAAACACCTATCCAGGTAGTTCTCTTTACTTATTTGGTGACAATAACCTGCCTTTAGCAACATGGCATTGTGAGAGTGATGTCCGAGAGGATATCGTGCAGATGTTGTGTGTGAGAACTTCAATTTCCTTGGACTTAAACAATTTATCACAGTGCCAAATAGCCTCGGTAGATTCCTGGATTTAATGTTTGCCACTAATACTGAAGACATAACTATTGTGAATTCCATAGACCCTATATTTCCTGATTCTTTCAACCACAAGAGCTACCATTGTTCCATAAAGGGGGACCTTACCTACAATTTCGGGGGCATTTTAGGGACTTCTTGCATGCTGACTATGGAGCACTAAACACTTTTTTTGCTTCCGTTCCATGGGAAGGACTCTTGAATGACAATATTGATAGTGCAACTGAAACTTTTTATCAAGTAATTGGTACTCTCTTTGTGCCTTTGAGGTGTAGAGCTATCTCAACTTATCCCTCTTGGTTTTCAAAAGATCTAAAACAATTTATCAGGGCAAAAAACATGGCTCACTGTCAGTTTAAGAGAGACAAGTCTTATGAATCATATTTGCTATTTTGTAACTTTCGTTCAAGATGTAAAGAGCTTGCCGGTGAGTGTCGTCGAAACTATGTTGTCGGTCTGGAGAATCAGTTGAGCTCTGATCCTGCTCAGTTTTGAAAATTTGTTAATTCATCTAGATCCAATAACAACGTGCCAAATACCATGCACCCCTGCCTCAGAGGGTAATGATATTTCAAACCTCTTTGCTGAACACTTCTTTACCCGCTATAGCGACAGATCCCTCAATACCAACATTGATGGCTCAAAATTTCCTAAGATATCTGAATTTAATCCAGTTGTGTTTAGCCTTGCCGAAGTGTTTGAGGGCATCATGTCTCTTCCAAACAAACTTAGCTCTGGTCCAGATAATGTCAGTCCTTTCTTTTTGAAATGCTGTGTGTACTCACTGTGTAATCCTCTTCACATACTGTTTAACAAGTCCATCATGGACAACAAGTTCCCCGAAATGTGGCTTTCTAGCTACATAGTCCCTGTATTTAAGAGTGGAAATCGAAATAATATTGGAGACTACCGACCAATAAGTATTCTATCATCAATTCCTAAACTTTTTGAGAAATTGTTAATACCATCTATTGTTTGGCACAGTTGGAATTTTTGATACTAGACAGCATGGGTTTGTTCCTCAAAGATCAACAGTTAGCAATCTACTGTTATATCAACAAGACATTTGAGGCACATTCTCAAATTGACTCAATTTATACAGACTACTCCAAGGCTTTTGATTGTGTTAACCATTCTATGTTCCTGTCAAAACTTGAAGCCTTGGGGTTTCCTTGCTGGCTCATCAAGTGGCTGGGATCTTATTTGGTTAGTAGAACCCAATGTGTTAAAATAAAAAAAAAATGTTCAGAACAGATTTCGGTTCTGTCCGGAGTTCCGCAGGGGTCCCATATTGGACCATACTTGTTTATTATATATCTATTAGATCTTACTGAGTGGATTAAACACTGTAAGGCACTATTTTTTGCTGATGACCTGAAAATTTATTTGAAAATTGAGAGTATTGAGGACTGTGACGAACTTCAGGCTGACATTGATACTTTGGTTGCATGGTCTGCTCGGAATGGGATGTCTCTGGACACTGGAAAGTGCCATTGCATAACATTTTCAGGGAGAAAGTCGCCAATAATATCTAATTATTATATAAACTCCACAGGGCTGAACAGGGTCAATATTATCGTGGACTTGGGGGTGATTTTGGATAGTAAGCTTTCATTTCAATCTCACATTGATTCACTTGTTTCTAGAGGATTGAGTCGGTTCGGGTTTATTTTGCGCCATTCTGCTGAGCTATCTGTGTGTTCGGTACGAATTCTTTATATTTCCTTAGTGAAGTCATTGCTCAATTATGCATATCCTGTGTGGTCTCCGTTTTACCGGGTGCATATTGACAGGATTGAAGCTATACAGAATAAGTTTCTGAGATATCGTGGGTTTAAGCTTCATATTCCTGGAGAACGGTGAACATACAGGATATGAGGGCAGTGTGCAATGTAAGGAGTTTGGAAAATGATCGAGAGTTTTCTGATTTATGTACATTGTTTAAACTGATTTCGGGTGACTTGCACTGTCCTGATCTTTTGAGCAGTATCAATTTCCGAATTCCAAGCCGAAACATTAGAAATAATGATCGTTTCCACATCCCTTACCATCAAACAAACTATATGTATAATAGTCCTTTGGGCCGTTTTTTTAGATTGGCAAATGGTGTTGCCTGTGACTTCACTGGCATTTCTCTCTCTCAATTGAAGTCTCAATGTCATAGATTAGCTTAAATTAGGTTAAGTTCAATTATCGGATTCAATTGTGAATATTTTTTAAAATTTTTGTTAATCAAATCAATCAAATCAAAATAATCTTTATTGCATAATTGATACATAAATGTGCTTAATACTAATCTTATTCTACGTGTTAAGTGTTAGATGTTCTCGTTTCACGGGTTTGATACGCACTTTCACTGCGCGTATACACTCGCGTACCAAACATCCAGCGACTTATGGGCTGATGTCGGCCCTTATAAGATTAGTTTAGTCAGCAATCAAGTCAATGTATTGTTACTTGGGGTATCCCTTCAACAAAGTTGATATGTTCGTTACCTAGAGGCTGTATTGATCTGTGTGCGTTTAATTTAAGGGTGGCTCAAGCCTTACAACACAGGAAAAAGTGAGCAAAAAACCTGCTTCTTCTTTACACAAGACGGCACAAACATGTAACGTTTATATATACAAATATATACAATATATACATATATACAGTGATTGGCATAATTGCCAGCTGCGGTATGCATATCGTCGCATATATTCATACACGACGTACGCATTTGTGCCCTTAGGGCTGGGGATAACATATAGTTAATCGCTCGGAACACGTAGAGGTTGCATAGGAGGGGGATAGCACGCGCGGTTTGGTGGCTGCGGCAGAAGTGATGTCAGTCGGTTGCTGAGTTGTTTGTTGCTGTTTGTATGTCTTTGTTCTCTTATTCATTGTACGTACGTTATGTATGTTAGTCGTTTTTTTTTTATACTTAATGTTTCGTATGGTATGCTTAATGTGTGTTAGTCGTTTATGGTGGTCTCAGTTCTTGGTAGAACAGGTCCGTATGTTTGTATAACGGTCCGTATTTAGGTAGGTGAGGTTGGTTGTAGCGTATGTTGGCGATACCTGCGGTCAATTCTGACCCCCTGATACCGTAATCGTAAAACTTGCAAGCAAGCTTGTTGATGTGCTGGTCGATGTAATCAATACTCGCCATGTTGTGCAGCTCTATGACACGTACGCGATCCCATAGTGTCAGGGAGAAAGCAGCCCGCAGGTATCTGTTCTGTATTGTTTGTATATGTTTCAGGTGGGTCTTCGCTACGGAGCACCAGACAGGCGCCCCGTAGAGAAGTGTCGGTCTAATGATTGTTTTGTAAATCGTGAGTTTGTTAGTCGGGCTCATGTAAGATCTAGTTCGTATGAGAGGATTTAAACTCTTTTGTGTTGCTATGTTCTTAGCCCTTATTGCCGCGACGTGCTTGGAAAAAAGGAGCTTGCGGTCAAAGACTATCCCTAGGTATTTGACTGGGTCCTTTGGCGTGATAGCCGCGTTGCCAATTACTATTGGCGTCATGTCGACGTTACGTTTACGTGTCAAAATCCCTAGTTCTGTCTTCGCCGCATTCAAGGATATTTTCCAGTCCCTATAAAAGGGAGCTAGAAGGTTAAGATGTTGAGAGAGATTATGCTTTGCGACCTGTATGTCTGACGATTGTGAATAGATCACAGTGTCATCAGCATACAGGGCAAAGGAAGTTGAGGGGTGAGATGGAAAGTCAGCTATAAAATGACTGAATATTTGCGGCGATAATACTGTTCCTTGGGGCACGCCGGCCTTGATGCGCCTTGGCCCTGATGTGCTATTGTGGACACGAACCGAGAATGAGCGATTCGCAAGGTACGACGCAATGAGGGATGCTATATGAAGTGGCATTCCGTGAATAGCAAAAAGCTTGTATATGAACCCATTGTGCCATACCCTGTCGAATGCTTTCTCTATGTCGAGAAGTAACAATGCCGTTGCCTTGCTCTCGTTAAAGCCGTTGAGCGTATCTTGCGCGACTTTCGCCGCGAGCATAGTAGTGCTGTGACCGCGGCGAAAGCCGAACTGCTCATGTGGCAGAATCCTCCGACTCTCAACAACATTGTTAATTCTCGACATTACGAGTTTCTCGGCTACTTTGCCCAACGTGTCTAGCAGAGATATGGGGCGATACGAGGCTGTTAGTCTCGCATCTTTGCCCGGTTTAGGAAACAGTATTATCACCGCTTTCTTCCAGGGGAGCGGAAAATGTTGGAGGCGTAAAATAGCATTTATAATGTGCATAAAGTGGATGACGGCTTTATTCGGCATATTCTTAAGCAGAATATACGGAATGCCGTCAGGACCGGGGGCTTTGTTTCCGGGTAGGCGGGCAAGAACTCTCTTGATGTCCAGCGGAGTTATTAGTAGTTTGCTTAGCACTTCCGGGGCGATAGGATACTTTGTGGAGATGAAGTTTTCCACTGCAGCATCTACAGTGTCATGGAATGGAGTAGTGTTTGGTGTCTCGCTAAAGACGCCCTCCAGGTAGTCCGCGAAGGCCTCCGCTTTCCCGACGTTATCCGTTATTACATCGCCTTGATGCAGTATTCCAGGAAATTCGGCGGGGCCTCCGCGAACGCGCCTGTCGAGCTTCCATAGCGAGCCATCATGACGGTTGATAGTGTTAACGTATTCCATCCACTTCTCATTCCTGTAGGCTGCAATGAGTGCCTTTATCTCCCCGGTCATTGCTATGAAACGTTCACGGTCCATGGCGACCCTCGCTCGTTGCCACCTACGCCGAATACGGTTACGGGATGTGATGAGGGTTGTTATATGATCTGGAAGTGTGTCAGTAAACGAACGTTTACTGACAGTAGGACAAATTGCGTCTCTGACGCGCTGGATGTTTGTGACTAGAGCTTGCACCTCGCTCTCAAGTTCTGGGATAGAGTCTATTTGCCTTGGAACAACTGTTGCTTAGCTAAGCCTCACTCGGAACTCCTTCCAATCAAGATTTCTATAGGACAGGACTACTTCCTGCGCTACTTGTAGCCTAGAACGTAGGCTAATCTTGATTGGGAGATGATCCGAATTGAGCTCGTTCAGCTCTATGAGCTCAGAAGCGTTAGTTATTCCTCGAGAAATAGCGATATCCAAAAACGATGGGTTGAATCGGTTACCGGAATAATGTGTAGGATTGGGAGTTTGATGATAGGCAAGGTCAATATTCTGCTCCACTAACCTGTATAACAAGCGTCCGCTCCTGTTGTAAGAACCACGCCAATTAACGTGCGTTGCGTTTAAATCGCCAATCAGGAGCGTCTTCCTGCCAGCAGGCAGCAGAGCAAGAATATCTTCTTCCTGGAGGCGGAGACCCGGAGGAGAGTAAGCGCCGACAATCCGCAGGCCACCCTCAAGCTCGAGAGCTACGTGCTCAATGACGGACCTCAGGCCTACGACCTGCTTGTAAAGGACTGACCTGTGAATCAGACAGGCCACGCTTCCTCCGCGTCGATCAGGCCTATCAAAACGCAGGACCTGTCTATCGTAAAATTTCAGCCTGAAACCAGCATCGATGTTGGTTTCAAGCAGAAATATTATATGCAAATTAGGATTATTATAAATGAAATTTTTCAGTTCTCCGAGTTTAGAGCGGATGCCATTGCAGTTCCACGAGAGAACGTTAATAGGCATCGTATTATCTATATGTTATAACCATTGAAGTCTTCTGTAAAAAACTTCATTGAGGCTTGTAATACCTCGAATTTATTGCCTTGACAGGATTCTAATATATTGGCGTAATCAGTTAAGGCGCGCAGTAATTCATTGAAGTTTACTAAGCTATTTATACGGTTAACGGCATTATGCAGATTATTCAAACTATTTACATTGTTTAATACATTATTAGGGTTTGCTAATTGAGGTTTTGATTGAGGGTTATTATTTACATTATCATTTACATTGGCTTGACCGTGATTTTGACTAACCTGGTTATTTCTTGACATGTTTTTCTGTGTTTGTCCTCTTTTTTGCAGTGCTGGGAACTGTCGATTGTACTGCCTGGTACCGTCGTTTGTCGCGTCGGATTCTCTAGCCCCTTGCCAGGCTGGGTTTGCGGGGGGTGGTGCGGGCTTATATTCCTGCTTTGCTTTCGGGTTGGCGGGTTGAGTTTGCTGCATTTTGAAGATATACACAGGACATAATACACTTATCGCCCTGTGATCTCCGAAGCAGTTGGCACATTTAATGTTATTGCTTGTACACTCCATAATTTGGTGAGGCCCCGCACACTTCGAGCAGGCCCATTTTCTCTGACAATAGGTCATGGAGTGCCCGTGCCCCTGACACCTTTTGCACTGCATGACCGTCTTTGTCGCCCTGCGGTTTTCCCATGAAATCCTGACGTGGGAAAGAGTTCTGCACTCTTGGTTTAGCCAACGCAGTGTTATGGTGGCGTCTAGTACGACTAAATAGAGAGGTACTCGCGTCTTCTTCATTTCATAAGCCGCTCTTACTGTTAGTCCATGTTCCTCAGCAAGTAAATTGCGGATTTCCTCCGTGCTGAAGCCGCCGTCTAGACCTCTCAACACAAAGGCATGTGTTTTCTGGCTGGCTTCAGCATATGAATGGAATTCGACGCTTTCTCGTTCGAATAGCCTTTTCAAATTCGACCAATCTTTGAGTTGTGTGCAGTAGATTATAACTGAGTTACGGGTGTACTTCAGGTTATAATCCACTACATGCATGTCGCTTAGGGTTTGCTTTATCACTTTGTGATCTTGAGCACCACCTTTAATAACGATTGGAGGGGGTTGGGTCGGTTTCTTCTGCTGCGGGGTCTTAGGGGTATTTTTAGGGTTCTTTGCTGGGGTACTCTTCGTCTTC
>JAEQML010084129.1:0-10239 GCA_016904865.1 Pissodes strobi | reverse complement strand
ACGATAAAAAAAAATGTATAAGTAAAGCGACCAAGAGAAAAATGTTGGAAATTATTTTTAAGTTTTCAAAATGGCCGCCAGGGGGCGTAATAGCCATCATTAATTTTAAAAACCGTTTTTTGCAAAATTGTCTTAAATTAAAGATAGTAGAATGCATCTTGCGCTTTTTTGTTAAACACTTTTTGCTCTATCCCTCAAAGTAAAGTGGTGAGGGGTGTTCGAACATTTTCCGATATAAATGTCGGTAACTTCAAAATGGCTGAACGGATCTTAATAAGCTTGGAGTCATTGAAAAGGGCTTTTCTTATCAAACGTGCTTTGAGTGGGGTGGTTGCGATTTCTTAGCCAACCGCTAGAGGGCGTTTTCTGACATAACCGCAAATAAGTCAGATTTTCTCAAAAAAAATAAATTTAACGATACCACTTTTTTTAAAAGTAAAGACAGCAGAATAAGTCAGTCAAATCCGCATCTCGATATCTTTTACCTAACCTAAAATATAAGTAAAATAAATCAATACTAGAAATAAAATAGGATTCTGGGACATTTTTTTTGGAAGACCCGTTGTTATTAAATCCTAATTATCCTTATTTTACCACAATATATAATAATTTACTTCAAAAATACCAAAATTATATTTAAAATCAATAATACGAATTGAATATTGCCCTTCTGTCCACACAAAATTCGAACTTTCTTAAAGAAACCAAGAAACACTTCTACGGGTGAAAAATACATATTTTTTACAAATAAGTCCACCAAAATATTTCATACCGGGTGGCCAACTAAGAATGGTCGGCTATATCTCAAAAACTAGTTATCATAGGGCTATGGGTAAAACCGCTTAAGGGAAAACTCTGGAAATTATTTTTTCCCAAAATACCCGCTAGAGGGTGTAACAGTCATAACCAACTGTAAAATGAAGATTTTCTTCGTATTTTGACTGTTAACAGGTATCGAAAATATCTGCATTTTAATTCTTACACATCTCCTGATACTTTTTGTTTTCCGAACGAAAACTAATATTTGTTATTATTGATAATAGGTATTATTTTATTGTTGCAAATTTGTTCTTTTTTAATTAAAATATCTGTTAAATAATAATATTTTTGTCAATCGTCAAGCCTACTTGGGTTAGTAAACGAATAACGTTGGCAGATATTATAAAGTCCGCGTCATTCAATGATTAAAGTTCGAATTTCTTAAAGATCAAGCGGTTTATCAATATCAAACAAGTAATACCTTTTTTCCGTCAAAATGACCAGTTTGTTAGATTTTTTATTTAAAATCGCGATAAAGTTTTAAAAACATCGATGCATCATTGCCATCCCTAAATATCATTGCCCTAAAATTATGCACAAAACATATCAAACACCTACAGGTGAAAAATTGATATTTTTTCCCAAATATAGCCTAAAACATCACATACTTTATAAATAGCTGCAATCTTAATATGATTGACATTGATAGCTTAAGAAAAGCCCTTTTCAACGACTTCAAGCTCTTTAAGATCCGTTCAGCAATTTTCGAAGTTTTGACATTTTTTTCTGAAAATGCTCAAACACCCCCACAACTTTCATTTAAGAGATAGAGCAAAAACTGTTTAATAAAAAAGAATCGAATTTTTCTCGGCCTTAAAATGGCAATTTAAGAAAATTTTGCGAAAAGCGGGTTTTGAACTTTAAGGTGTCTATTACGCCACCTGGTGGCCATTCTGGAAATTTAAAAATAATTTCCGATATTTTCTCTTAGCCGCTTTACTCAATATTTTTTTTATCCGAAGTCTTTAGGACAATAACTATTCGAGATAAAGCTGAATGCCATTCTTAGTTGGCCACCTGGTACGTGAAAGGTTAAAATATAATTAATAGTCATGTACCTACGTGTTTTAAAATTTTGGTACCTACTTTACATTTCTAGTAAAGTCAGCCATACAAATTGGCAATAAAATACTTTCCTCTGCCATTTTTTCTTTGTAGTTTTTGTATATCTAATATATTAGACACAATATTTTTAAGTGCAAGATTAATTTACAATTTACTAATACCATGTTTTTTTTTCAGTACCCCAGTAGCATCGAGTTACCTACGAAACATGCTGTTGATATGCTCTTTAACCTTTTTGCAGAAAAAGCTAACGGTCAACCTCCTCCTGGACCAGTAGCAGCTGCAGGTGCCAAACCCACCACCACCACCAACCACCACCTTCGCCAGGCAGAGGTTCTCAGCTCGAATGTAGCGATCAATATGCCTATTTGGACGTGTGCGATCCAAACTTATTTCAGCAGTTCTCACAGAATGCTCCCCCGGGCTATTGTGTTGTAGCAGTAGATTCGGCCATTCATCCAGGGAAAGTGCACACAGATTATATTGTCAAATATCAGTCAAATACCTTTCGCCGATGAGAAGACATTAAAAGAGTTCAGCATGATATGAACACATTTAAGCCTCAAAACAGCAACGTTGGCCAAATTTGTGTAATTCCAGGTGGGTTTCAAGTTGAATATAAACAGTTCTGTATGTGTTACCGTCGTGGATATAGGCGTAGGGGACACTGATTCAGCTAGAAATGTGGTTAAATGTGACGATCATGACCAGACGTGTGGCTGTCAAGAGTTTTAAATTTAGGTATTTTTGTTTTACTGTTTTTTGGATATTACGATTATTAAGTTTTAAATTTTTGAAGATCATGTTTTTGGCAAAAAAAAATTACACTCGTACATACCATTTGGGATTTGACACTATTTTTGAACAAATTTTAGCCTAAAATAAATATCTTTAAATTTGTTCTGTACACTCTGGAGGGTTAGCAGAACACATCAACCTAAAATGATTTAGGGATTTCCCTGAACCGTAAGCATTTGTTATAAAAAGAAACAATTGGCGATCTAATCTGTAAAAAATGAACATCAACTTATTTTAAGAGGCACACCCTGTATATGACTCATTTATCAGATAATTCGGTTGTTACTAATTCGGAACATACCAGGTGTGACACCGCTACTTTTAAAACTAACTGAGGGAAAAGAGAAACCCCGTTCCATAATATTTATGTGTTAAAAAGGGAAACTTATAAAATAATGTGTTGTTCTTACCGCACAGTTTTTTCCTTAGTTACTTCTAAAGATATAGGTGTTAAACCTGGTATATTGGGATCAATAACGAACGGACTAACCGATAAATAAACCATATACAATAAAGAAGTATGTTTATTTTCTACAGACTGGATTCTCTTTTTTAGCAAATATTAAGGGTCAGTTAAAGCGCTAAAGCCTGTAAATTTGATATGCTATGCTAATTCTTCAGATAAAGATTTTAGCTATGGAGCAACATATAACCAGAAATCCTGTACAGGGTTGTTCCTTATAATTTGCCACCTCTTCAGAAACTTTATCTAAAGAGATAATGAAAAAATGTTCAAGTAAAAATTTCAGGCTTTTTCCTGAAAATTTTAAACAAAATAACAAATGACTGTTGGAAAACAAGAAAATGTGAAAAATTTTCTTTTTTAAATAGAATGCCCTATATATTATTATCGTTTAAGGATCTACTTAGCCTCCGCTTTTCAAGAATATATAGTTTGCCTATATTTCGCTTTAAATAACTTACGCCCGGTCCTACGTGAGCGATTTGCAGCGAACGCGAACGCGAATCAGTGGCGATGCCGTGCGACTATATTAACTTTTCGTACGGCATCGCCAGCGCTTCGCGTTCGCGTCGCCTGCAAATCGCTCACCTAGGACTTGGCGTTAGTCCAGTTAGCCGCGCCTCTTGCAATGCGTGCAAATAATAATGAACAGCATCTCAACGTCAGAATAAATATTTGCTGTCATACAACCTTTTGTTTTCCTTGGTGGTCCATGGCTGTTGCGATAAAATATCGCCTTATTTTCCGGCATTGCAAGAGGCGCGGCCATCTGGACTGTTATTTAAAGCGAAATAACTGAAAAACGACTAGTCCAAATATAGGCAAACTACATATTTTTGAAAAGGGGAGGCTAAGGAGATCTTAAAACTGTAATAATATATAGGGCATTCCATTAAAAAAAATAAATTACAGATTTTCTTATTTTTCGATAGTCATTTGTTTTTTTGTTTAGTTTGCTTAAAAATTTTAAGAAAAATTCCGAAACTTTTATTTGAACATTTTTTCTGTGTCTCTTTAAATAGAGTTTCTAAAGGGGTGGCAAATTATAAGCACACACCCTGTATGCACAGGGTGGCTCGAATTCGTGTCTATGTATGGGGAACTCGAAAACCGTAAGAGATACAGTGTCGGTCAAATTAAGGCAAAATTGCGCATTTAGTTGCCTAACAATATGCCGTTTAGAAAGTTTCCAAATTCCGAGTATTTACGGAGATATCCGGAAAAAAGCGAAATTTTGAAAAATCGTTTTATTTTTTCCTGGGCTTATTTAAAAACGGACACGAATTCGAGCCACCCTGTACATACGACCCGGATTTTTACCCCGTTTGGCCTGTATATAACTGGTTTTGTTGAACGTTTTTTTTTTCTGATATTTTAACCATCGATAAAACAATAACTATTTTTTCTACTACCGTGCGTAAAATACTCACTTTACGCACTCTCTGAGATTCATAAAATAGGCCTTTTTAATGTGCAGTGCGTAAAGTAAGTTATTTTACGCACTAGTGCGTAAAGTAAGTCATTTTACGCACTAGTGCGTAAAGTAAATCTGACATATTTTTGACGTTTAGGTTTTTACGCACTAGTGCGTAAAATAATTTATTTTACGCACTAGTGCGTAAAGTAATTTAATATTATTTTTGTTTTTTCATATATTTTTCGATAGTAGAAAAAAATTTGTATGCTACACGCATAGAAAAGAGTTCTCAAACTGAGGGAATTGACGTTATTCCAAGAGCATATTGACTTTCATATGTGGCAAGAGAATATTATTTTGTGTGTACTCATGTGTAAAGTACCATTTTTTTATTCATGGAATTGGCGCATTCGCCTACGGCTCATGCGACAATATTCCCAATCATAAAAAAAGAGTCACTTTACACACTTGTTGCATAAATAACTATTTTCTACTACCGTGCGTAAACTACTCACTATACTCACTATCTAAGATTCGTAAAATAGACCTTTTTAATGTGCAGTGCGTAAAATAAGTTATTTTACGCACTAGTGCGTAAAGTAAATCTGACATATTTTTTGACATTTAGGGCAGTGCGTAAAATAATATATTTTACGCACTGGTGCGTAAAGTAATTTAATAATATTTTTAATTTATCATATATTTTTCGGTAGTAGAAAAAATTTTGTAAGCTACTCATATGTAAAGTACCCTTTTTATATTCATGGGATTGGCGCATTCGCTTACGGCTCATGCGACAATATTCCCATTCATAAAAAAAGGGTCACTTTACACACTTATTGCATAAATAACTATTTTTATCTTTAAAATATCCATCTGCTATCTGTTTATTCCAGTTTTTAAGTTAATATATTTTTTTCTGTCCAATAAAAATACAAATAAAAAATTCACAGGACGTTCCTTATGTTCAGGGCGATCCAAACGAGAGTCACAATGCTTTATATCCCCCTTAAAATAGATAGAAAAAAACATTAAATGCAAAACTAGCTGGGCTTTTAAGGAATATTTAAATCTGTGTAAAAAAAAACAATTGAGCATCAAATAAAAAAGTTATATAATAAAACTACTACTACATAGTTTTATCCACAATTATTAAAACTTATGATTCTTGTCTAGATCAGTCTCTCAGTAAAATATTTTAAAAGCTGAATTGATGAAATTTTATAAATAATATTTTTAATTCTCTATACTTTTATAATAAATGTTTTAAATTGTCATGTACTTTTTTATACAGTGTGTCCAAAAAAGTATGCAACATATGGGAAACTTCTTTATTATTGGATTCTCAGAAAATTTTATTCTTCATAAAAGTTGGTGCTTGCCCTAAAACAGTAAACGAGGATTTCAAATTTTACGTACTGCTTTTAGTGCGGACGCAAATGTCATTTTTCCGAAATCGCGTCAAGAGTAAAGTACCTCAATTTATAAATATACAGCAAAATCTTATAAGGAAAACTTCTTCCAAATTAAAAAAGTAATCTAAATATGAAATTTGAGTTAAGTACATCAATTTTTAATTTCCTTTTTTTCTCGTTTTTTTTTTCTCAAACGTTACGCCATCGGTGAATGCTTTGTTCTTTTGATATCAGTGTACTTGTCAAGCAACTTAAAAATTTATTTAAAGTAGACATTAGTTACATAGTTGCATAATGCTTCAGTTTTTACAGAGATAAAAGCCATTTTAGGTATCCGTGTGTTGCAAACACATTTAAACAATTTTGGTCCAAAATAATTGTCCACGATAATTATTACAAAATACAATTGGAATGACTGACTCAATAATAATTAATTTCATATGTCAGAGCGAAGTAAAATTATTGCTATTTATTTGTTTTTATTCCAAATCCATGGCCTACTCTTCAAGACCAAATATTTTATATGACTTTTTAGGATACTTGGGCATATTTTACTTATCGTGTGCAAAAGATAAATAAATTATTAGTTGTTTTACATGAAATGAAAAGAGTTAGGTCTATTCATGATTTTGAGTGGACAAAATTTGGAATCAAAAGTGTTTAAATGTGTTTGCAACACACTGATACCTAAGCTGGCTAGTATCTCTGGAAAAACTGCAACATTATGCAACTAATTTCAATTTTAAATAAATTTTGAAGTTACTTGGCAAGTATACTAATAAAAAAAGAACTAAATATTCTCCAGTGGCGTAACGTTTAAGAAAAAATCGAGAATAAAAAGAAAAATTAAAAGTTTAATTACTTTACTCAAATTTCATATTTATATCACTTTTTTAATTTGGAAGAACTTTTCCTTATAAGATTTTGCTGTATCTTTGTAAATTAAGGTACTTTACTTTTGACGCGATTTTGGAAAAATGACATTTGCGCCCGCCCTAAAAGCAGTACGAAAAATTTGAAATACTTACGTACTGTTTTAGGGCAAGCACCAACTTTTACCAAGAATAAAATTTTCTGAGAAACCAATAATAAAAAAGTTTCCCATATGTTGCATACTTTTTTGGACACACTGTATATACTTATAGATAAAACAAAATAGGAATTAATTTTTTGCATATTTATTTTGTCACTTTACAGCCAATAAGATATCACTGTTTGCAGCATACTACTGGCCAATTTTTTAAAATTATATAGAAACTAAATTATGCTTATAGGTAGTTACTCACCCTCCAATGAGGGTTCAATATCTGAAAGTTTTAGCGAATTTAAATAAGAAATATTTTTGACTTTTTGTAATTTTATAATTAATGTTCACCTTGTCATGTACTATTTTTATATATTTATAAATAAAACACAAACACAAGATTAATTGTTGCATATTTATTTTATCACTTAGAACCTATAAAAACCACGGTTTATAAAATACTAGGCGCAAAGTTGACGAAATTGCATTAAAACAACAAAACTATTAAAATCATTCTTATAGTTAGGTACTCACCCTCCAAGCAGGGTTCAATAGCTCAAAGATTGAACGAATTTAAATAAAAATATTTTAAATTTTCTGTAATTTTATAATTAATGGTTTGAACTGTTATGGTCGTGCTACTGCTGATTGGGACTAGAATAAATTGATGTTTTTCATTAAAAAACCTGCAAAATAGAAATTATCCTTCGCATCTCCGCCATCCCTCATTATACTTTGTAGTATACAACTTTTTCCCAATCGGTACAATTTTTAAAGAAGTTATCTAAAAACATGGTGATTCAGCCGACCCTGGCTAGCCGCTCGAGCTCATGCATCGCCTTGATGCGTCATTACAATTTTGTACCGGTCGGTGACAAGCAAGAATCCGTAAATCGGTTCTTTCTTTTGGTTTTAAGAAGAAAAATGCCTAGAAATCGTATTTCTAGTATTATGAAGTGTTAGTGATACGTCTTGCTCGCAAAGGAAGCGAAAAAAGGGGGCAATATGCATCGGGAGAAGCGAATCAGGGGGTGAGTCCATATAAGATTATATGCCAAAATTTCAAATATACATAAATACCTGGTTATCTTAAATATATAAAAACAGAATCTCTTGTATAAAAGCAAACTAAATGTGTATAATACTAAACTGAGTATTATGAATAAATATGACACTTGTAACCCTTATTTTTTTTACTTAATAAAATTGAAATGGAAAATAATCTCAAACTTCTAAAACTAACTATACTTATTAGAATAAAATAGAGTGCGAACGGGTTACAGTCAAAAATGCGAATGAAGCAGTAAACAAAAATTAAATGTGCTCACTGCGATTTGAATTATACTAACAAACTGTTATTTATATACGAGGGCATGACAAAACATTGTTACATTTATTTGTCGTCTTTGCACAATTACACAGAATCAAACAATATATTCGGAATTGAAATATACTATATCGAAATGAATATAAGTAATAAGCAACAGTTAACGATACGAGCTATTCGAACCGTTCTCTAGTAACCTCGTCTAATCGTACATCCTACCAAAGAAATATACTATTCAATCACAAAAAGTGTTTACATAACACAATCAAAAGGAGGAAATAATATATACCGGTCGACCTGCACATTTATTAATGTTTTACATAGAACAAAACGTTTATACCCTATAAAGGAATATAAAAATAGAAACAAATGGTTATAATGCCTTCGTATCATTCGTTTTTCGATATTTGATCCCCGTATGGGGCACATGTGGGACTATAAACTACAATTCGATTCGATGCAAATATTGCAAAACAAAAAACAAAGTTATATTTAATTATAATCCACTGACTCATACTGCAGATCTATATGAAAATTTAAGAGTATGGCAATTACATAAGGTATTAAAATTTGAACTGAATAAACTTATTTACAGGATAATAAATAAAACTCAAAATTAAAATATTATCATAATATTTTCAAAGGATATTCATAGCCACAATACTAGAGAGTTTATAGGAAATCATACTGTTATTATTACTAAAATGCAATTATCCTCAATACCAGTGTTCAAAAACACTGTCTAGAGGAATAAGGACTATGTATATTGTAATTATTGCTATTACTGTATTAACAAATACTTTTCAAAAAAAATAAAAATAAAATAAAAAATTAAAATTTTGAGTAAGTCGAAGAGTGTCCTTTTCTCACGAAATTAACCTCTAAAAACTAGCCACAAAGGCAAGCTGACGCATAATTTACGAGCGACTAAATCCCAAGTTTGGTATTATTATAGCTTGCATGGCCCTCCGTTGGCTTTGCTCGCAACGGAGGCTCAATCAACAAGAACTAAAAGTGCTAACCAAAACTAACCCAAAATTAAGGGAAAAAGGCGGAATGTTATCGTTCGGCTTTGTCGAAGCAATGTAATACCGGAACGCATTATTTTTAAACAATTCGTGTTGACATGAGCCGTCCGGTGAGGGAAAAAATTGGAGTAAACATTGCTTGCAGGAGATGTTAATAACTAATAATAATACCTATTTACAAATTCGCATTTGCAGATGCGAATAACTTTAACTAAAATTGGCCTTCACATTTGCAGATGTGAAGGGCCCCCAATAGCCTCCACCCCAGTAGGTATATTATGTAAAAGTAGTTAGAGGCACACTATATCCCTACATTTGCCGATGTAAAGGATATATGTACTGACAAAAATAAAACGGTATAGTAATATGTATTTGCAGATACAAAAACAAATAACCACCATACTATTGCAACGCTCTTACATAAAATCATTGCATTGGAGGTAGCGAATTATTACACTCTTGGTTTCTATTCAAACAGAAATTACAGTATTTGCAGATACTGTAAATATGTTAAAAAATCGTTGCATTTGCAGATGCAGTCGAAAGCATAACCAGGGTTAAGCAGCAAGCAAAAAGGTGAATAGTTCGTTGTATTAGCAGATACAATCGATCGTACCCACTGTCTGCAATTGCAGTTGCAGATAGTGAACATATTCATGAACCTATTTTTCTGTTCAAAAACAGAAATTGCAGCATTTGCAGATGCTGTAAATAGGCTAACAGATCGTTGCATTTGCAGATGCAATCGATATCATAAGTAGCAAAACCAAGGAAACTCTTTTGCATTTGCAAATGCATTAGAAGATCCTCTCACGCTAGCTGAGGAAATAACTTATCCGAATCAAGACTTACCAACATCAGAAGCACCAGATGGTCCTGAACA
>JAEQML010084128.1:0-10240 GCA_016904865.1 Pissodes strobi | reverse complement strand
TTACAACAGACTACATGAATCAACCAAACTCTCGCCTGAACGTGTGTTTGGGCTTAAGCTGAAAAAGTTTCTCATGAAAAAGGCTTGTTTTTCTGTGGATGAATCCCTGAAGGAACCTGTCTAATGTATTGTATTTAGTGATTTTAATGAATATTATATGTGTTGTATTCGAATAAGTCTTTTAACAGTGATTCTTGCTTATGTAGAAGGACTGAATGTAGGTAGTATTTAATGTATTTATTTATTAATAGAACTAGTGTTTTAACTATGTGTATGTTTCTTAGCTGAAATGACCTTTTGTTGACGTGAGTAAGGATGTAAATCTGTAAACTTGTAATATATTTGATTTGATTTGATGGTAGATGCCGATACATCGAAACGACTGGTTTTTATGGTCTAAATCCCTTGAAAAGATTAGAAAGCTGAAAAAGTGTACAAAATTTTGCGCCCCACGTTGGGCGCCAAAAATTTGTTACGCTTTTTCTTGTTACCAATGTTTTTAGGCGCAATTACCTTCACTCCAGAGGGTAGAGAAACTGGTAGGGAATAAAATTTTAAGTTAAATTTAAAATTTATCACTCAAAGATGCGTAAAGCTGCGCGAACTGTTGTGAAGGCGTACAAATCAGGCCCCAGCTCAAATATCGGAGAGTAGGGTGGGTATTTATATAATGGCGCCACTGCTTTTTTTAACGGATTGGTCATTTTCACAGATTACAAATTTCTAGCACCAAAATAGACCGAAATAAACCAACTTTCCATTTACTGTATCTACCTGTTTTCATTTGACTATTTACTTTAATTATTTAACTTTTAAAATCACGACTTGGAATTCGTAGTTTTGACTTTGGTACTTATGAGGGCATCTCCTATGAGACTACTTCCCTATGGGCTAAAGCTCCCGAGTAAGAATTGTGGACTAGGTTATCGGTAGAACAGTCAGAGCCACGTTTCTGTGTAGTGCAGCACAATTGCTGAGCGAACTAGATGGGACTGATGATCCGCTGGACTATTCACTTAACGAAACCTGCATCCTTAAGGTTCATAATTGCTTACGCTATTCGCTCGCATTGTTTATAATTTAACCTGAATGTTTATATAAGTTCAAGTTCAAATATAGGACACGGTGATAACTAGTACTTCATAATATATATGTATGCACGAACTTCTAATAGTGATTTTCTTTCATTTTGTGACACGCGAGCGTCAAAAATTTAAATACCTAAGTATCTCGAAAATTGGATCCGAAAGTCGCGACCATTAGGCACTCTATCCTTCAGTTCAAATTGGCGTAATTAAGACGGAAAGCTTTTACCCGAGACCCCCACGTCAATTTGCCTAAAAGAAAAACGAAAAAAGGACCAGATCTCAGCTTATCCACTTCGCGTCTATCCAAATCAAAAAGACTCTGGAGAGCGCCAAACGAATTAAACTTTTCGAACTCGGAAATTTTTCGGTATTTCCCATTTTCCACTTGTTCTATACGAAGATCCGATAAGTCCCGTAGCGGAGGACACTTGTAAATTCTAACCCTGCTACTTAAAAAGTTATTTTCGCTCGAGTGACTATCGTGGAAATTTCAGGATTTCACATTTTTTCTTCGGAAAATTATGTTGCTAAAGTTGTATGTTGTACAATTATGTTAATAAACTTCATCTATATTATTTAGGGACTACGATTCGTCCAAAAACAGATATTTTTGATTCATTTATAACAATAACAACACGCAGCACATTTACCGAGATAAAAACTACAAAAAAATGCTACAACAAACTAATTTTTGAGGCACTTTTGAGGCAACTTTATTTTGATTCTAGCTTACCCTCAAGTGTTCCACTGTAAGCGATTCCGGTGTCGAATTTCAGCTGTGGATGACGTGTTGACTCGAATATAACGTCCTCGGCAAACACGGTCTCATCGGGTGTTAGCAAAAGCTTGAAAATCCTGAAAGTAAAAACAATTTTAAAATAAATAATGATAAAGTACGTTTGAATTAAGATCGAAGGAAACTTTTACACGACTAGACTAATCATAAAACCTAAAATAGACCAAACCGAGCCATATATTTCATAGAAAACCCATCTAACATTCCCGAGATTATTCTCCGGTCTGTCAGAGGAGCAACGGAGTAATCCGGAAGGCCGTCTTCCGGATTTTTGCTTTTCGATTGCGCATCAGCCGGATATAATTCGCGGTTCATTAAATCCGAAATAGCCGTCCGGAAAAAGTGGATTTCGATTGAGAGAATCCATCTCTAAAGCAATCAAATAATGGTATAAAAAATTGTAATAATGGATTATCTGGCAATAATTTCTACAACGCAAAATCTATTGGCTGCAAACAGAGACAAGCAAAATTACGCGTGTCAAATTAAATTTAACGTCGCTCTCCTCGAGATAAATATATGCTAAATAAACCAGTCCTTTCATCTCTCCTACTTACGCGAGTACACACACGCACAAAATTCCCTTATGTCGACTATGCCGTGTAACATGCGGCTGTATACGCCCTAGGTAGACAGCTTCGAAGATGCCTCGCAAATATTATGGTGTCGTACATATTTCACTCGAACTCTCCTTGAATAGTAATTATTTTAGGGTAGAGACACTTCGGTTAGACTACGTTCCAACTTTCGGATAGCGGACAATTGTGTATTTTGAAAGACAAATATTGAGATCTTTCATAAAAAAAAAAATTAGAAATCCTAGCCAACATTGGGATCCAACGTAATCAGGATGGGGGCATGTACGAGCTAATAAAACATTTAAACTACTAATAATTAATTATCACCCTGTCCTAAGTTTGAACATAAACTTGGAAAATGGTTATAATAATTTAGTTGCTAAAAAGTTCAAACACTGCAAAAAAAGCTGTAACTACATTGGACTGTATAAATTGTGTGTCTGGTTTCCACCCAAGTTATGCTTATCAGGCTAAAGTGGTGGACAAAAACGAAAACGAGTTTTGTTGTTTGGTAACACAGAGAAGTGAGGTTATACCTGGAAACTCATCAAATCCGAAGAGAACAATAGAATTGAAGACGAAATGGACGTAAACAAGGTCAAATCTATGATACAGGACAGATCGAATAAACTTATGGACCCCTTTAAGGCATCCATGAGCAAAGAATTAAAAGAGATTAAAGCTTCTGTACAATACATGTCGGATGTATTTGACCACCAAAAAGTCACCTTGGAAGCTCTTTTTAGTGAAGTAAAGGAACTAAACAAGGAAAATATCTTTCTTAAAACCAAACATCAAGATTTGAAATCTAGAGTAGCCAATTTGGAGCAGAGGGAAATGTGGAAATGGATCCTGTCAATATTGTAGTATGGAAATACCACTAAATGAGGGTGATCTGGTAGAAGTCTTTAGAATGGGAAAGTCAAAAAATTAACCTATCATGGTGAAATTAGGAAGTTATGACAAAAAACGTGGAATAATGAAGAAGATTAAAGAAATGAAGGGATTAACACTGGAGAAATGTGGCTTTGAAGGTAAAAATGGTAAAAAATACCTGAATGATGATTTGACAGGTCACAGAAGATTACTTTTCACAAAAGCCAGGGAAGCTCTCAAGGCGAATAAATATAGATATATAAATAGATAGATAGATAGATATTTATTCGTGCCATTAATTAATACAAATTTTACACACGTCAAACAAGCTTACAAAAAAAATAGTTGCAACAATTAAAATGATAAAAACCTACAGTCTAACACAAGAATAAAAAGTCAATTTTTTTTATGGCAGTGGCACACACACTAAAGGGAGATCCTATGGCGCTCGACGAGCGGTGTGTGTGCGAAGATGTTGATTGACACGGTTCTTGAATATTTGTAGGTTGTAATTAGTGGGAAACAGATGTCCTGGAAGTGAGTTCCACAGTGATGCAGTGCGCCAGACAAAGGAGTTCTGGTAAAGCGATGTTCTAGGTGTTTCCAGTTGTACGACGAACTGGTGCGCTCCTGCCGTCTGTCGGGACTGTCTAACAGGAGTTGCCAGGGGCGGGATTATGCGGGCCAAGTCCTGAGAACATCTGCCGTGAAAATATCTGTAAAACAGAGACATCTCGGCCACATGTCTACGATGTTCCAGACTATCCAGATTCCCGGTCAGCTCCGGATCGCCGACGAGACGCACAGCCCTCTTCTGAATGGAATCCAGCAGCTTTAGAGTATGGTTTGGTGCGGCACCCCAGATATGTGAGCAATATTCTAAGCACGGTCTTATTTGCGCTTTGTACAGCAAGAGCAACTGCTGCGGTGTATAGAGTTTTTTGTTGCGAAATAGCACACCAAGCTTCTGGGAGGCTGATTTTGCGATGTTAGCAACATGGTCATGCCATAACATATTGCTGTTGACCGAGACACCCAGCAGCCCGATTGACGAGGATGAAGGAATGGTCGATCCTGCCATAATGATGTCAGGGCCCACTGTATTGGCCCTCTTAGTAAACGTTGCTGCTTGGGTCTTTGCTGCATTGAACTGGACCAAATTTCGGTCGCCCCAACTTTGAACTTTCTTCAGGTCTTGATTAATTGCTGTAATCTGCTCCTGTCTGCGGTGATGAGTCTCAGTCGCTGGTAAGGGTTTTTCTGATCTAAAGTGGGAGACAAGGGTACTGTCATCTGCAAAACTGTAAACAGGATTATTCGTTTCGATCAGCAGGTCATTAATATAGATGAGGAACAGAGTTGGTGAAAGTATTGCGCCCTGAGGCACGCCCGCGTTGATGGTGAATGTGTCCGAGATGTGTCCATCGACTGCAACGTGTAGGGATCGGTTCGGACTTCGTATCGTATCGATATACTATACGGACTGGATTTAGCGGGGTCTCCAGCAAACGAGCCCGCACGCGTTTTATCTCGATTATCGTGTTTTATAAAGCTAATTGGTTAATTAGCCTGCTTTTTATCCATTGGATAACTAGTAAAGGTCTATTCAAGTCAAGTGTACTTATTTTTCTAGTCGCCGGGGACGTAACCCCGGCAACTTCCCTCAACTGTCCCGCAATGACGGATTTGGAGGATGATACCTCCTCACTCCGCTCAGAGGACACCCGAAGCGGCCCGCCTAATGATGCGGTATTAAATCGCACTCGATACATACATAAACGTTTGTCCCAAAATAGTGCAGATTGCAGAAAATGCGCCGAAATCGCGCCAACTTTAATTTCGGTAACAAACATGACTACCGAAGAAATAATGCCGAAACTTCGTAAGGGAATAGACCACCTTAATATCCAACACAACCTACCCTCAACATCGTCATCCTCCAGGAAAAGCACAGTCAAGGCTAAAATTGATACAGGCCGGAATCCGCAAAAGCGGCAAAAAACGCTCGACGACAGCTCCGATATGGAAATCGAGCAAAACCTATCGGCAAAAGAAGTGCTAGAAAAAAGCCTTTGCGATAGTCAGCCAGCAACGGTCGCAACCTTGGACAAGGTCAACCAAAATGCGCGACAAGATCCTGCGCTCCTGGTAGGTCAGACGGACTCTGATGGATTCAAACTGCCCTTAAAAACCATCCCCTTCCGTAAAAACGTGAGGGAGGTTAAACTGAACTTCAGCGGACCCTCTAGTATTGAAATTAACAATCAGTTCGAGGCGCTATCGGACCTAGACGACGATGCGCAAAGTGTTATTTCATCTTCAAACGCCAGTAACAGGACTAAGAAAGCCCCAACCCGCACTAGCAGCCGCATCAAGCAAAAGGCTCAAACTACCCTTAAAACTAAGCCAGGACCACCACCCCCCGTAGTCATGGAGGGTAAGTTGAAAGCTCATGCCGCACTGCTTGCAGAAATGAAAAGTCTGCAAATAACCAAATTTTCAATAAAATATGCTCGAAACAGTACTATCTTCTATTTCGAGCATGAAAAAGATTGGTCTACGTTTAAAAGGGTAATGGATACCGAAAGTATAAGGTATCAGACATACGCGGAGAAGAATCAAAAAACAAGAGCGTATGTGCTTAGAGGGCTCGACGGCGACATCCCCGTAAATGAAATAAAAAAGTACATCTCCGAAGAATATAACTACAACATAAAGAATGTCTTCGAGATGAAGAAAACCCGTGAGCCATTATTTCTTGTAGTTACAGAGGCTTCTGTAACCTTAAAGAAGATCCAACAAGATATACGAACGATAATGAACATCCGAATCACATGGGAGCATAGACGTAATACGCGCCCGATTATGCAATGCAGGAGATGCCAAGGGCATGGGCATTCCATGTCCTTCTGCACAAAGGCATTCAAATGTAGCAAATCGATCAAGATTGCCCTGTCTACATCTTCAAGATAAATCAGCTACAAACTAGTAAGCAACCCCCTAAATTACTAAAACCAGCCCCCGCGCCCGCCACGCCGGCCTGGCAGGGGCGCGGGTCTTCAGCGAACCCAGGCCGGGGTACAAAAAGAAGCACGGACCCTCAACCACAGCCCCAAGCTCCCCCGCAACGACAACCCCAAGGTGGAAGAGCGCCACCCCCTGAGAACTATGACAAAGAGTTCCCTAATACTTTAAAGGCCTCGCAACAGACGAGATCCGCGCCACAATCTAGTGGGGTAAGTGGCAATGCACATAACATGCTAACGAATCTTACTAATGTTGTCAATAAAATTAATTCTCTGGTCAACATATCAGAGCTATATTTTGCACTTGATGAGTTCAGTAGTATGCTTGAGACCTGCAATGGAGACAAAGTAAAGATACTTCAAGGTACTTTGCAGTTCTTTACTACTGAAATCCACAAGTACAACATTTAGATGGCTTGTTTTCAATGCTCCTTCTTAATATTCTATCCTGGAATTGCAATGGTATTAGAAATAAGCTCGACGAATTTAAATATTTCATGTACAAATCCAATTTTCAGGTTGCTTTCTTGTTAGAAACGCGCTTAGCTGCGGATTTTAAAATTAAAATTCGTGGTTATCAAACCGAACGTTTTGATCGACCAATCAGAGAAGGGGGAGGCGTGATTTGCCTGATACACCGGTCGCTCAGATATAAAAGGCGGTCCTATATAAGATTGCACATAGAACATGTGAGCGTCGAGCTAGAAGGTGGCCTGTGTGTCAGCGGCGCGTACGCTCCCCCTGATCTGCGTATCACACAAGCTGATATTTTAGCATTTATGGAACCGGGTAAGCGTTCGGTACTGATAGGTGACTTTAACGTCAAACATGCTGCATTTGGCGACAATTACACGAATCACAAAGGACGTGTTGTCCGCAATCTAATTGAAAGCAACCTGGAAGTCCAATACCTAAGAACAGTCGATCCTACATACTACAGTGAACGTTACATCCCCTCGCACTTGGACGTGGCATTTGTTCGAGGGGTGGCAGGCGCCGCACGACCCAAGGTCATAGGCGATCTCAACTCGGATCATCTTCCAATCAGGATGAGTCTAACTAACGTTAGGCGGCCGGAAGCCGATGAAATCCAGCGGATTTCATATAAAAATCTTGATTGGAGGGTGTTTCGAGCGAGATTAGGAGACCTAACTGTCATCCCGAGGCAAATAGACTCCGTCCAAGAGCTTGAGAATGAAGTGAACACTCTAACCCGCAATATACAGCACGTCAGAGACGCTCTATGTCCGAAAGTCAGGAGGAAGCCGTTTACGGAATCTCTTCCTGATGATATCCTTCTCCTCATTAATCTCCGGAATCGAGTTCGACGCAGGTGGCAGAGGAACCGCGCTGTAAACGACCGGCTAAGGGTGAATGCACTTAACGCCCAAATAAAGGAGAATATTCGTGCACACAGGGATGCTACTTGGATGAGCTTCGTGAATGGGCTAGGCACGGGGGATGGTTCCCTGTGGAAGCTCGCGAGACAGGTTCGCAGAGGCCCAACTGACATCCCCGCTATTCGCCATCGTGGCGAGGATGTAATGACCGATCAGGCCAAGGTTGAGGCCTTTGCGGACTTCCTTGAGGGTGTACACAGGGAGGCACCAGACACCGAGCCATTGCACGCTCATATCACGGAGTTCATAAAGCCGTTTTCGAACTGCAAGTATCCAATTCCGCCCCCTGTTATGAGTAAACTCCTGGTCACTCCAGCCGAGCTGCGCAAGGTTCTGAACCATCTGCCCAAGAATAAGGCTCCGGGGCTTGATAATATCCCCAACATCATCCTCAAAAACCTACCCCAAAAAACCTTTGTGCATTTAATGCATATAGTGAACGCTATGCTGCGCCTGCAACACTTTCCTAGTTCGTGGAAGATCGCGCGAATAGTACTGTTTCCTAAACATGGGAAAGACTTGAAGCTGACGAGCTCCTATCGCCCTATTTCATTGCTTAGTACTATGAGCAAAGTTGCCGAAAAGCTCATACTGTCTAGATTTAATGAGGCCGCCCTGAGCCTCCGTGTATTACCGGACGAACAGTTCGGTTTTCGCGGTGGGCATGGTACTAACATGCTTGCCGCGAAGATCGTGCACGACATATACGAGGGGTTCAATGAAGGGCATTGCACCGCCTTATTACTTCTGGACATTGAGAGGGCGTTTGACCGGGTATGGCATAACGGCCTCTTTTATAAATTATTTGTAAAACATGGCTTTCCGCTGCATCTGGCAGCCCTGGTCGTGTCATATCTGGCCGGGCGCTCCTTTTCGGTACGTATCGGCAACTCAGATTCAACCTTGAGGCCGATTCAGGCTGGTGTCCCGCAGGGAACAGTACTATCACCGCAGCTATTCAGCTATTACATAGCAGATCTTCCCTCCCACCCTCACTCATCCCTGGCATTATATGCCGATGACACTGCCCTCTACTCCAAAGCCCCTAGCGCACAAGAGGCGACAAACAACATTGCTGCCTATATGGCACTAGTAAACCAGTTTTATACGGATTGGAAAATAAAACTGAATGCTAGTAAAACCGAGTTAGCCATTTTCACTCGAAAATTTAAAAACATTGAAGCCCTTCCCATCCTTATCAATAACACCCCCATCCCCCCCAAATCCAAAGTAAAGTATCTAGGGATCATGCTTGATAAGAGGCTTACGTTTATCGAACATGTATCCTATATAAGGAACAAAAACCGCATAATATGCGATAAGTTAAGACCCCTTATCAGGCATGGTTCCTTTTTGAGCCCCGCAAATAAAATCACCCTCTACCTATTCATCACCAGACCCTTTCTCATGTACGGAGCACCGGTTTGGAGCTCTATCTCGGATTATCAAATGCAGAAACTGCAAGTAATACAAAACCGGCATTTAAGGGCTGCGCTGTCGGCGGGTTGGTATACTAGAACCGCAGATCTGCACGAGATGTCCCATGTCGACTATGTCAGGGAACATGTAGACAAACTCGCGTGCAGATTCTTCGAGTTTGGTATTCGCGGCTCGCCGAAGACTGCCAATATTGCAGACACTAAGTATAATCCGAATTTTAGAGCCAAACACGGGCCCATACATGGGAAAACGACCTTTTTCTTCCTTGATCCCAGACCCCCTTGAACATTTCATATCGCTCCCGCAATCCCCACCCTCATTCACCCCTAAAAAGCCACCCTGTTGCCTTTCGCAAAAACGAAAGGTAACAGGAGCACAGAAGTTGTCCCAATTCGAACGACTATAGCTAGCCCAGAGCTGGCCCCTCCCACTATGACCAAAAGCATGGTGGGTGGGGCTTGCTAAGGGACTCGCTAACCGTATAAATACGGTCCGGCAAGCGTTTCGACTTCAGTCGAACAACCGCTGCCAAACCGTCCTCTGCGCTCCTTGTTCCGGCAGGCGTAGCATGGCTACACTTCGTCGAGATTATCGCTAATAATCATTGCAATTCTCCTCATTGAAGCTATCATTGATAGTTTCAAGCACGTATGAATGTATGTATGAATGAGAGTATGAATGGGAGTATGTATAAACCCAGTGAACCGAGACATGGGGTTTTTCAGAATGCTTTTCCCCATAATTACACACCCTCACCCTCCTACACCCTTGAAAACAAGCCAACTAAATCCATAGCCATCTGTAAGTAACGTCCAACTTTAAATCGCTTGAAGGGTACCAACCCAAGTAAGATCGACAACAGCATCGTGCATTGCCACCTGCCTATCTCAAACATAGACTGGGCAGTCGATCTAGCCCAAAATTTCGCGCTCTACAACCGTTGCGAGGTCGCAGAAGCATCTTGCAAGATGCAGGCGGCCAGCCGGCCATGTATTGTGAAATGTTAGTCTATGTATGTTAGGTTTAAGTGTCCAAA
>JAEQML010084125.1:0-10240 GCA_016904865.1 Pissodes strobi | reverse complement strand
GAGCACTCAGACTCCCAGGTGACCCGTTGACTACGTCCTGTTAAAAACGAAGTAAACCAAGATAAAGAAACCCCTCGAAAACCATAGCACCTAAGTTTTTTTAGCAAGATATCATGACTAACGCAGTCGAATGCTTTAGAGAGATCGCAAAAGAAATAGTTACTGATAATAGGTACTTATCAATATTGAAGAATTTCGCATTCCAATATAAAGGTATGCCGTGTGGAGTCTCGTTCACGCTTCTCAGGAATTTGCTGCCCTTGAATGTTTATATTGTGTGATCCAATGGTAAAAAACGTTCGTAAGGAATTTCTCGTTTTTCGTCGTGTTTCCGAATTCGGAATTTTCTTTGCGATTTTCAGAATCAAGAAGATTTTCTACTTATGGTGACACCAAACACTAATTATTTATTATGCTTTATACAGCTTAAAAGTGGTGAAGAACAGCAGCTGGTTTGGTATGCGTCTTTCTCGCGTTGATGTGTTGATTTGAGGCAGTTCTCAAGAGACAGATATGCTCTTACATGGAAACTGTTGTGTTCTCAAGATGGCGGCGACGGGAGATGTTTCTGTGGCTCGCTCCAAGAAAATTTGCGATATTTGCTGTAAAAGTGTAAATAACCCCATGTGTTAAATGTGATAAATGTTTTCATAGTCGATGTATTGTGCGTAGTCCCGGTTTCGTTATTGTCAATTGTTAGGGCAAGGTAATTATAGAAGTATAATTTCACTCTTTACTTGTTTTTCCTGCCCTAACTTGAAATTTAAAATATTATACCTCGAAGGACCTACCGACGAATGAAACCCTATGTGTCGGTATAACTAGAGTTAATTTTATTACTAAATATCAATCAACTTTAACAAACATGCCAGTATGGCTAATAATTATTGCTAAATTAAACCCAATTTAACATAACTAGAAATCTTAAAATGAAAGCTTTTTTAATGGATTTTCAACCTGCCACTCTGGCGTCTCTACAAAGATTATTTATTTTTTCATTTGTTTCTATCTAAAAAACTAGGCGATCCTATGATTACAAAAGTGACATCTAAACATCAGTATTATAACAGGAACACGTTCTGTCGGCTGATGAGGAATGGAGAAATAGAGATGCATGTATATGTAAATCAGATAAAGATAACAGATAAACATCTGGCGCCTTGACAAATTTTAACTAATTTTGCTCAATGTATATTATACAGCAAATAAGTCCAAACGTAAATGTTAGATAATTTCTATTGCATTTTGCAACATCAATGTAAATACTGTAAACTGTCCTGAATGTCTAAACAATAATGGAGAGGATGCAGTTACTGTTGTTTATGATGCGGCATTCTACGTAAGAGACAATGGTCTTCTTGGCACTTTGGTCCTTGAACTACGTGAGAAGAATGATATTCTCCATGAGAAGATCGAGTTTCTGGAAGAAAAAATCAAAAATTTACAGGACCCGGGCGATCTTAAGAAGGCAAACAAAGAGCTCGCCGCGCATGTTGTCTGCGCAAAAACGGGAAACAATACTATTTCCTCTTCTCCTTCTTCTCCCAATATTGGCGGTGACACCCCTGTTCTAGTGGTGACTGGGGGATCGAACAAGAAGAGGATGAATCATAATAATACTAACATAACCTCAAAACCGTTGGCTCATGCAACAGCTGACGTAAATCACATAAACATAAACAATAATGTCCAAAATCCTGATGTTGATGATCCTAACAAAAACAGGCAGAGCTCCAGGGAAATATTCACACTGAGCCAGGTAAATAAAGCTATTGACAATGCAAAGGTCAATAGCAATTACTTAAAAAGTAATATTATTAATATCCCTTCGGCATTTGAATTTTCTGGAGTCAAACCGAAAAGTAATCCTACCCAAAACCAGACATTACAGAATGGACATGACGTGCCTACTTTCACAGGGGTTGCCGATAAAAGATGGTTTTTTGTAAACAGGGTGCACAAGTCTACAAATACTAACTCAATAACACATTACATAAAAAATAAACTTCAAGTGGAGGATAAAGACTTGCATGTGGTTCATCTTCGGTCTGGTAACCACTTCAGCTCTTTTAAGGTAGGCATAAATCCAAATTATGCTGATCACTTGTCGCAGGATTCTTTTTGGCCTGAATATGTAATTGTGAAAGATTTCCGACCACATAGCAAATATTCTTTTTTCAAGGGGAGACACAACAATCACACAACTCGAATAAGACACTCAAAGTAAAATCATTGAATATATATTATCAGAATGTCAACGGGCTGCGTACTAAATTAGTGGAACTATGTAAAAACGCTCCCACTAATGATTATGACATTATAATGTTTACCGAGACATCCCTAAATGATGACTTCTATGATAGCGAGCTAGGGTTATATGATTATACTATTTATAGAAAGGACCGAAATGCTCAAATCACAGGTAAAAAAAGGGATGGAGGTGTATTAATTGCAATCAGAAAGAGTCTAAAGTCCAGGGCTTTGGATACGGCTAATATACTATCTGAAGAAATTTGGGTAGCAGTTGAAGTGGGAAAATTAAAAAAAAACAAATATGTTGCATTTACATTCCACCTAACTCTTCCAGTGATTCTTATCAAATGCACTGTGATGTTGTGGAACACATGGCTCATCTATACGGTGATTATACCATGTGTATTGCTGGAGACTATAATCTTCCCAAAATTTCTTGGTCCAATGACTCCCTTGGTACCATGACTTCTGGTTCCTGTGTGGCTGCAGAATCAATTGTGGAAACCTTTCCATTCGTGAATCTTATGCAGCTCAATACCATTCCGAATGCCAATGGTGTTATGTTGGACCTTGTATTTAGCCAAGGTGCTTCTGACATAGTAAAATGTGTAGATGAACCTTTGCTGAAATGTGATAGGCACCATCCGGCCCTGCACATTATTCTCCACTGTGATACCTGTTGTGATGTTCTCGAGTATGAAGACTCTATTTTTGATTTTAGTAGCTGTGATTCTAATATTTTAAATGAATTATTATTAGGAATACATTGGGATAATATTTTAACATTAAATGTAGATAACGATGTACTTAACTTTTATACAATTTTAAATGAACTGATTGACACTTTTATTCCTAAGAAGAAGGTTTTGAATAGGTTTAAATTCCCAGTCTGGTTTAGCGCTGAACTAAAGACCAACATTATTAAAAAAAAAGTTGCTCATAAAAGATTCAAATTATCCAAAGATATTGATGACTATAATACTTTCAGGGAAATGAGGTCCTTATGTAGGATCCAGGCTGATGAATGCTATAGAATGTACATCAGCAAGACTGAAGGTGACATTTTGGAGAATCCGAAAAGCTTTTGGAAATATATCCATTCCAAAAATCACTCCAATGATTTGCCATCCACGATGACTTATGGGGGGGCCAGCTGCACCGGTGCTAAGGATGTTGCTGATGTGTTTGCACGGTTTTTCTCATCAACATATCTGGCTGGCCAAGGGGTACCAATTGTGAATAATAATATACCATCATCACTTAGTAACATGGTACATATATCAAACCTCAGTATCAGAATATCTCATATATGGGAAAAACTAAGCCAGATAGATCCACATAAGTCACCGGGTCCAGATGGTATTCCTCCGTTGTTTTTGAAAAACTGTGCTTTTGCCCTGTCCAGACCATTATGGATTATTTATAACAAATCTCTCTTTAGTGGGGTATTTCCACATTACTGGAAATCATCTTTTTTAGTGCCGGTTTTCAAGAACAACGGAGATAGGATTGATGTTGAGAACTACCGTCCAATAACACTCATGTCACATTTCCCTAAGATTTTTGAACTCTTAGTAACGGAAACACTAACTTTTCTCTTCCGCAATGTCCTGGTTACCGAGCAGCAAGGTTTTTTCAGTGGTCGTTCGGTGGAAACAAACCTGGCCTTGTATGAGCGTTCTGTGTCTGGTGCACTGGAGTCTGGTGGTGTTGTCGATGCAGTCTACACAGATTTCTCCAGGGCATTTGACACGGTTAGCCATGCAATTCTAATAGATAAGCTTTCCGCCTATGGAGTTTGTGGTGGAGTGTTGGATTGGATGTATTCTTACCTTGTTGGCCGAAGGTTGGTTGTGAGAATTAAATCTGCACATTCTTTTGAATTTTGTGCTCCATCTGGAGCACCTCAAGGGGGACATCTTGCACCACTGTTATTTAGTATATTCATCAATGATGTCATTAGCTGTTTTCAGCACTGTCAAATATTGTTATATGCTGATGATTTAAAAATTTTCAAGCATATTCAATCTCAAAATGACTCAGTTCAGATGCAAGATGACTTTTTTAAGTTTGAGGAATGGTGCAACAATAATAACTTAAAGCTTAACATTAAGAAATGCAAATATATTCAATTCAGTAGAAAAGTTGATTCTCACCCTAATGTTTACCAACTTCAGTATTCCACATTAAATAATGTTACTATTGTCAAGGACCTTGGTGTGATTTTTGACTCTAAACTTTCTTTTGTAGATCACTTTTTATACTGCTGTAACAAAGCACTTAAAATGTTAGGTTTTATTAAACGCAATACTGGGGACTTCAAAAACCTAGTAGCTATGAAGACTTTATATGTCTCACTAGTTAGGTCACACCTGGAATTTGGCTGTTTGGTTTGGTCACCATATTATGCAGTACATATTCAGTCATTGGAATGTGTGCAACATAAGTTCCTACGTTATATTGGCTACAAATTAGACATACCTATTGGTACAATTGAGTATAATGAAATATTAAAAGTATTAAACCTTGAGACTTTATGTATTAGACGCAAAAGGTATGAGCAGCTTTTTGTTTACAAAATAATTAATAATATTATTCAGTCTCCAGAACTATTAGCTGCAATTCGAATAAACATACCAGTTAGAGAACTGAGACAAACTAATACTTTTAACTTAGAGTTTCATCGTACACTTTATGGTCAACACTATAAATCGTGCAATGTCAGCTGCTAATCAGATTGGTTTGGACATATTCAATACCACAATCTACCAAATTAAACATAGTTCCTAACACATCTTTTGTATTTTATCTTTGGTCCATCTTAATAATAATAATAATAATATCGTTTATTTTCCAATTCAAAAATAACAGGTAAATGCACAGTCACAATAATTGGAAAAGACGTCAAAAGAAAAATGGTTACAAATACAAAGTTACAGAGGTTAAAAAGATAGAAACTACAAGAAGAATTCACTGAGGCTATAACAGGTCCTCTGAAGCAAATTTTTTTTTATTTTATTCTTAAAAATACTGATACTAGGTGCCACTTTTATACTATCATCTAGAGCATTATAAAACCTAAAACAGTTAAAATAGAAACTTTTTTGGTAGGCTGCTGTACAATGAGGCGGTGGCAATAATCTAGAGTGGCCCCTAGTATTATAATTATGATTTACCTGGCAGCTTTCGAAGAGGTGCCTATTTCTATACACATATGTACAGGTTTTTTTTTTATATATTGACCCCCCATTTATCTTTTTTATTTGATGTTTCTAAAAAAAGTGTTTAAAACAAAAGTTTAAAGGTTTAAAACAAATTTTTAGAAAAACTATTTTTTTCATCTACAGGGTGTTCCAGAAAGTCTGGGCGTGGTCATATTTTCTTATTTCAAATGGCTACCCCACTTTTTTATTAGATTTTTGTATTCTCCTTACAATTCTAAACATTTTTTATGTAACACACCCTATACCTAACTTTGACGCATAAGAAGATATTGACTAAAGAAAGTTGCGGTTTTTTAATAATAAAAATTAGGTAAACATAGATACTGGCCTTAAACTGGTCATTCACCGTGATTGTTTTAATCTCAGGTAGACTTTCTATCAATGCCATACAGAGATGAGGAAAAATGCGATTTTATTTTTGTTTAAGAAATATAATATTATTATCTACTACAACTATTTACAACTGTTCAATGTGCCCACCGTTCATTGCAATACACTGTATATAATCTCTGGATTTGATTTATACTGTTGATAATAAATTGAGAATGATTCTCGTTGGTGTCTTCAATGGCCTCAATTATTCTTGTTCGTAAAACCTCTACGTTTTCCGTGGGAGTTTCATATACTTTATTGTCCAAAAATTCCCATAGGAACGAATCAAGCGGCGTCAAGTCAGGGCTATTCGGCGGCCATCTAATCGGTCCAGAGCGACCAATCCACGTTTGGTATTTCCCATTAATGTAATTTATAACCGGAAAAACTTTGTGCGCTGTGGCTCCATCCTGATGCCATATAATTTCGTTGTATTGACAGAGTGTAAGTTGTCCAGAAAATTTTCTACATCATTGGTCAATAAATTTAAATATTTTCCTCCATTTAAGAACCCGCCAATAAAAATTGGCTCAATAATTTTATTATCTAAGAGCCCACACCACACATGTAATGATCTTCGACTTTGTATTTTAATTTCCCTAGTTACTCGAGAGTTTTGAGTTACCCAAAATCTTACGTTTGTCCGGTTATGAATCCCTGCAGTGCTGAATGTGCACTCGTCAGACCATAATGTTTCTTTAAAAAAATTGTCATCTTTTAACAATATCATTTCTTGACATAACATAATTCTTTTATCTTGTGTTAATTTTTGCACCGGTGGGAAACTGTTGCTAATATTCCCTTCTCGCTGCATATGCATTTTTATTATTCTTATAGAATATCCGAAGAATATCGCATTTTTCCGCATCTGTGTATGGCATTTTCTAATGGCATTGATGGAAAGTCTACCTGACATTAAAACAATTACGGCGAATTACCAGTTTATGGCCAGTAGCTATGTTTACGTGGTTTTTATTATTAAATTTTAGAAAACGGCAACTTTCGTAAGTCAATATCATTTTATACGTCAAAATTAGGTATAGGGTGTGTTACATAAAAAATGTTTAGAATTGTTAGGAGAATACAAAAAACTAATAAAAAAATGGGGTAGCAATTTAAAATAAGAAAATATGACCACGCTCAGACTTTCTGGAACACCCTGTAGATGAGGAAAATAGTTTTTCTAAAAATTTGTTTTAAACCATTAAACTTTTGTATTAAACAACTTTTTTCAGAAACATCAAATAAAAAAGATAAAGGGGGGGTCAATATATAAAAAAAAAACCCTGTACAGGCCTCCAGTATATATATATCAAAAACTGTTAAAATTTTGTTTAGCCTGAAAGCTTGCCTACATGTTTCTCTGCGTTGAAGTTTGCATATTATTCTAATGGCAAACTTTTGAAGAATAAAGACCCTATTTACTTGACTGGAGTTACCCCACCATATCTAATATGGCTGTGAAAGTCAGCATAATAAAGTGACATAAGGGTGACAAAGCCACATTGCTTAGATAAAAAATTAAGCCCATAACAAGTGCTACGTAGTTTGGAACACAGATTATCAACATGAAATCCCCATTGCAGCCTATGATCCAGACCTATGCCCAGCATCTTAGCACTTTTTCCACAGCTAAGCTCATCCACAGTACCCTCAAAAAGTTCAAAATCTCTATCCCCAACATGTCTAGACAGCGTAAAGCATACTAACACATCTTGAGTTTTATTTATGTTACTTTTGTTGTAATTATAATTGTTAAGTCTATATGTATAAATATTTGTGTCTATTGATTTCAACTTGTTCCTGTTTTTGAGTTAGTTTGGTTAGGTTTGACATTTTAATTTGTTTTTTATAATGTACCTTACTTTTTAATCATTATCTTTTAATATTAGTCAAAACTTCTGTATTGATTTTTATAATGGGCTTTATGCCCGTAAATAAATAAAGAAATAAATAAATAAATAGAAACCCATAGACTGTTCAATCCAAGTCAATTTGGCTTCTGCTCTAATAAATCTACCACAATGGCAATTAATCATCTGGTTGCATTTGTTCAGGGATGTTTTGAGAGGAGGAGGTTGGCTCAGGCTTTATTTTTCGATCTCACTAAAGCCTTCGACTGCGTGTCCCATGAATTGCTCATCCGGAAGCTCTCTTGTTACGGCTTTGCTGACAGTGGTGTTAGGCTCTTAAAATCATACCTCATTGGTAGGGATCAGTATGTGTCATTCAATGGAAAATTCTCTGACAGGGCTGCAATTTCATGTGGTGTGCCACAGGGATCACTATTGGGTCCTGTGCTGTTCCTTTTATATATAAATGACATAGGTTCCAGCATGTCATCGCCCACCTCAGACATAATTTTATTTGCTGATGATACTACTGCTGTTACTTCGGCCTCTGATCCGGAGGAGCTTGGTCTCTTGGTAGATAGCACTGGGTCGCGGGTCCGAGATTGGTTCCTTGCCTATGCACTTAGCATGAACGAAGCAAAAACTCAGATGCTCTCATTCAGCCTTACACTAAACAATACTGAAACCTTACCTGTTAAATTTTTGGGAGTGACCCTTGACTCCAAATTGACATGGGAAGCACACTGTGATACGGTCATAAAAAAAACTCAACAGGAGCACATATACTCTTCGAAATTTGAAACAGTGCGTGTCAATCGGGGTATTACTGAATGCTTAAGTGCAGAGTCACTTGTCATATGCTCTTTTGTGCTGGGGACACTCTGCACACGCTGCTAGAGTGTTTGCGGTCCAGAGAAGGTGTGTGAGGGTCATCATGGGTCTAGGGTATAGGGAGTGCTGCAGGGGAGCTTTCCTGTCATTGGGAATACTTACTTTACCATCCCTGTATGTATATGTTTGCTTGATGCATGTAAGGGGGCATATGGCGGAGTACAGTCGGAATGGGGATTTCCACTCATATAACACCAGAGGCAGGGATAACCTTTCTATAATTTATGCAAGAGCCAGGGGTGGGATCAATCACCATGGGATACAATTCTTTAATGCTCTTCCAAATGAAATTAAACTTCTTGAGCCAAGTGTTTTTGAAAGGAGGGTTAAGATTTTTTTTAAAGCAAACGTATTCTATAATGAACAAGAGTTTTTTAATAGTGGCATGGTAATGTAGATTGCTCTGAGGATTGCCCCTAAGTGTTATTGTAATGTAATTTTGTTTTTAACTGTGAACATTTAATTTTAACTGTGTTATCCTAGATCCCTTTGTGTAATTTTAAGTCTTGTCTGTGTAATATTATTTTTTATGTATGACATGTTAAATTGTATCTGTGTAAATGTAAAGCTTAATTTTATCATAGAATTGATCTATTTTTAATTGTTTTATCACTACTATTTTTCTGACGTGCAAAATTACTCATGTATATATTGTTGTGAATAAAGATTTGGATTTGTAAGTTTATTCTTATAATGGGTGTCGACCCATGAAAAAATAAACAAATAAATTACTTTTATCTCTATATGTATTCTTACCACTCCTTCGAAGACCAATAAGGTGGTGCTTCAGCTAAAATAACTCTGATTCCTCTTGCCGACAAAGCTAAAGCTTGTCTGAAAAATACATCAGCAGTTCCAGAAACTGGAGGAAGGCATATCAAGGGATTTTGAACAGATTTGGGACCACAGTCATAAATACACCAGGCCTTAAAGTAAAAACAGTTAAACTTCATGCTAAATACATTACACTAAAATTACTAACTTTTGAATCATCTGAATCAACCACAATCCTTTTCAAAGGTACGCTGCTCCGAAAACTCAAGTATTCAGCTGATTGTGACCATTCGCTAATATTACTCATTTTCACAAAATTATATATAATATACCTAGTCTGAATAAGAGTCTAGTTCTAAATTTAAGTGTGGAGTAGTGTGGACAAAAAGTAAACAAGAAAAAAGTAAACAAGAAAAACGTAACCTATAAAAAAAAATAAGAAATATTCTGCATATATTATCTATGTATTCTGCGCGATGTGGCCCGGTGTTTATGAGGGTCTCGCGACAGTGATCATTTTGGCTGACAAATGCATACTAGCGCCATCTAGTGTAGGTGGCGTTGACTCGAGCGATTCATTCGCGAGCGATTTCTTCGTGATGCAATCAATTTGTAGTAAGAGCCGCGGTGGTCTAGAGATTTAGATGGTTAGGTCTCAATTCTGTGGCTATCGCCGGCGGCTCGGGTTCAAAATCCGTTGCTTTCTTTTATTTTTTTACGGTTGTTTCTAAACAGTTTTTTCTTGATTTTGGGTATGTCTTGGGTTAGTTTTGGTTAGCAAACAGTTTTTTTCTTGATTTTGGGTATGTCTTGGGTTACGTTTGGATTAGCATCTGGTTAGTTTCCTTTTCTTGAGCCCCCGTAGCGAGCGAA
>JAEQML010084124.1:0-10240 GCA_016904865.1 Pissodes strobi | reverse complement strand
TCCCGTCAAGTACGGTTCATAAGCCGCAGACCAAGCAATTTCCATCATCTCTGTCATATGGCTGCATCGACCTGACGAGATCCATAGAGATCGAAACGCGTCGTCGATTTTGCCGACAGAGATGGTGGAAATTGCTTATGGTTCACACACTTTGGCTTTCCATAATTTTGGAGACCTTAGTAGTGAATTGAACTCGCATCTGGTAAATAATGTCCGCTAAAGCCACGAACTTTCTTTTTCGTATTTTTACAATGTGACGGACGTGAATTTCACTGATTGATGTCTATTCATTTGGCTAAAAATGCCGGCATAAGGATCCCAAACTTGGAATCCTTGCCGAAGCCTAAAAGGTTAATCCACTGGCGACGCAAGGTTAACCAAAAAATGGGAGTCCGTCGTTATGTCGTGCTTTCTTGATTTTCACTTGCATACTTGGTATTGCAGACACGGAAGGGCACTTTCTATGTGCTTTTTCCACGTAATATCAAGTTACATATCAATAACATTTCTGATGACACAGAGTTTGACACGCAGGATAAAGAAAGAGCGGCACCGGATAAATATTTGTACGGAATAAAAGGAAAAAGAATGGAATTAGCCCTTACAAATATTAGCCATCCTAGTTTTAACGCACCTAATAGTGCTAGTTCTGGGGCTAAGCTTCCAAAAATTAACGTGCCCACTTTTGAAGGTAATATAAAATTGTGGCCTTCATTTTTTGATTTATACAACAGTATTATGCATGACAATTCTAATTTATCAAATGTCGAGAAATTTCATTATCTGATGACGTCACTAAAAAATGAGCCTTTAAATTTACTTAAAGCTATTCCGATGACGGAAAATAATTATCAAATAGCTTATGATACTGTGGTTGGTAGGTATCAGAACAAGCGTTTCTTAGCCACAACTTACTTTAATGAAATATACACCGCTCAACCTTTACAAAAACCCTCTCACAAAGATCTTCGATATTTATTGGACAAATTCTCAGAAAACCTTGCAGCATTGAAAGTTTTAAAATTTGATACTGACTCTTGGGATTTTTTAATTTTTAATATATTACTACAAAAACTAGATTCCAAAACTAGAACAGACTTTGAGCTTGAATATAGCACTACAGAAATGCCCACTTATAAAACGCTTACAAACTTTTTAATTAATGAATGCAAGGCCTTAGAATCTGTCCAATGTATGGTGCCAGTAACAAACAACAATTTTGCTTTGGGACTCAGATCTCCCTGGTTCCCAGATAATACAGCTTTTCAGCCTTCCCCAAATTTAAGAGATATACGTCGTACGCAAGCGTCATATATGAACACTGTTGACGATAGTCAACAAAATTTAAATTCAAAATGCATGCTATGTTCTGCGTCACATGCTTTGTACCGATGTCAGCTATTTCTAGCAAAAACTCCACAGCAAAGATTAGCTCTTGCGAGACAACACAAATTATGTAGTAATTGCATACGCCCAGTAGTAAAGATATGTCCCTTACCTGGGCAGTAACTTTATCAATATTTTTTTTTCTATTTTTTTTTTCTTCTCGATTCTTTTCAGAATTAATTTTTTTTTGTTTTTTGCTTTTACACAAGCGGAAAAACCCTAGCAAGTTTTTGGTGAGGGGAATGTCGGAAATGGACGGGTTTCTAAATATTTATTTTCCTTTCAATTTATTTTATTGGGATAAGTAGTTTTATTTACTTATACTCGTACAGGAACTGTATGATTTATGGGAAATAAAACGCAATTATGTAGTATACAAGCACCCATAATATTCAATACACATAAATCTTGCCTTATAGTCTCTAGAAATTTCAGCCTACGGAATCGACCTTTTAATAGGTGTCAATCTCTACTCTGGCTTTGCCCAAAATTGTATTGAAGTTTTTCTCTCATTGTTAAATGCCCATGTTCTTTGAAACCCACAATCAAATTAATGTCGAGCTTGTAGATTAAGTCTCCAATTAAGTAAGAATCATTAAAGAATCTCACTTCTTCTCTTCTGAAAAGGTGATCTCTTATATAGCGTATAATCATGTAACGATCCAACTTCCCCAATATAAACATCTGTAAACAACATCCTATGATTGCATATAGCTCGCAAAAGTACTGAATGAAAGTTTTTTAATTAATCTAAGAATTTCCATCAGTTTAAGGAGCAATTCTTATATGAGATCCATCGGACACACCCTATGATTCCTAAAATTAAATTAATTAATTAACATCTGATATTTTTATCTGTAACTCATGCATTGTAACGGTCTATGGATGATACTCCAATTATGTTGTCACAGCTTCTTCCAGATAAATTATCCTACAAAAAACGTGTCATCCAAACATGAGTATATCAAATGAACCTTAAAAATATTTTTAGTAGCTATGCCAGTTAAAAAAACAATTAGTTCACTTTTTCGAAAAAATTAGATCAAAATGCCATTGAGACCTTACACTAAGTTTCATGCCGGGCATTTTAACCATATGCATATATACAAATTTTCTTCCCGGCATCATTAAACCTTAATTTTTTTCAGCTACAATTGGAACAATGGAAATCTTTTATTTTTGTCATTATTCATATGAAGTACGGATATTAAGTATAAATATGATTTGAACTATTTTGTTATGAAAAAAATAATATTCAATTGGGTGAAAGTATAATTATTTTTATGAGTGATCAGTTTCTTGAGTTTACAGCATGCTCACATTTTCATATTGAGAATTTGTACCCATTATTGAGAGAGGGGTTGGGGATGATCTCAGTTTCAAATGAGAGCTGCCAATGACTAATTTTAATTTCGTCCGAAAAGTTACTAAAAAATATTCTTTAACATAATTATCATCCACTTTTTGGAAAATTAATAGCGATATGCACACATTCGATTTTTGAAAAATATTACATGTAAATCCATTTTCACTGAACTGCTGAGATATACCAGCTTGTCTTGCTCTATCTGGCCAACAAATAATCCTGTACCGCTTATTCACTTCGAGTAGTAACTTGCAGATTCGAATTAGAATTGCCCAGCATGTAGAATTTGTTACACCAAATATATTTGCCACTGATCTACAAATAACGAAAGTATTTAATTGTTATTTATAGTAGACAAAACTAATAAACAAAACCATTATCCAATATATCATGAATCAATATCAGAATAATAACTACCTAATATATGAATGACCCCATAGATGAGGTGCCTTAGAAGGGTGTCTGTAATTTGTTTACCCATAAGGCCTATGCTGATTGGCCGAAATTTTGCTGACTCGTAATAATCCTTGCTGACTCGTGAGTGGGATGGAACTGTAGATAGCTTTAAATAGAGTTTTGCAATTTTCTTCTAAAAATTTCCCCCACCAGTTTTAAATTATAAGAAAAATCTGCTGACCCTTATGAATTCTTGCTGAGCCGGGTCAGAAGAGATTTCTTATAACCTGAAATTGGGGGGAAAATATTCAGAAAAACAATAAAACATTAATTATAAATATGTCGTTTCGTGCCACGCACCGGTCACCAAGAATTCTTACGGGTCAGCAAAGATTTCTTATAATTTAAAATTGGAAAGAAGAGAGAAAATATTTAGAAAAAAAAAGAAAATCGTATTTAGGACTATCTAAAGTTCCATCCCAAGCACAGGTCAGCAACAATTCTTACGGACTAACAAAATTTTGGCTGGTTGGCACAGATCTTATTGGTCAGCAAATTAGATACACTTCTCTTGTCTTAGAATGGTTTCTCATGAATGATCGATTTGGCCAAGAATTTACCTTCATTTGTCTAGGTATTTCCATGGAAGGTAGGTATTGAATTATTTTATTAGAAAAAATCTGATTACCTACCTGCTCTGATCAGAGCTCAAAATCCATTGCTCAACCAACGGAGTTCAAGTAAAGCAGATTTTAGCCAATTAAGGGCAGGCACTTAATTTTTTCCTGATAAATTCATATTCAATACCTTTAGTAACACTGACTAAGCCAAACTTCAAAGACGCTAATATACCTATTGCCACTATAATTTTCATAATTCCAACATATTCAACATTCTCCTATAAAATAAGGATTTCTTTGAGTGCTTAGAGTGTTTCTCACATTTCTTTACTTGTCGATTAAAAAAAAACTTATTAGAATAGCTCCCTGATTGTTATTTTGATCAATCATAGAATTTACTTTTTTTGGGGGAATACCTTCTTTACCTAAAACTTTCCATATTCCCAAGGTACCAAATAGTAATCATTACTTCTTTCTCTAAAGTAGTTCTTGAATAACCAACACTTCTTAAACCTGCAACGCTATGTATTTTTATCAGCAAATCTCAAACGTGCTTGGTAACATTCGAAAGTGTTTCTTAAATTGACTGTCATCCAAAAGGTGACAACTGTGGGGGTCAAAATAAAAACTGGACGGTAATGTGTTTAAGGTTACAGCTAATACGCCAGAAAAAGTTTAAGGCCATTGAACATCGATTTCTTGTGCCAGGGCATACCCACCTACGATCAGATAGGGATTTTGCAGCTGTCGAGAAGCGTAAAAAATATCTGAAACAGGTGTACTCACCAGAACAATGGCATAACGCTGTCAGAGAAGCCAAAATAAAAAATCCTCTTGAAGTGATGCCTATGACGCAGGCGGATTTTTATGCCTTTGGAGATATTCTAAGATATATGAAGAAAAAAATGTGACAGACACAAAAGAACAAGTAAATTTTAGCAAAGTACGATGCTTTCGATTTGAAGTAGAGCACCCCAATACAATGTTTATAAAACATTACCTGAATGAAACATTCAAGCCCGTTAATATTGAAAACCGAGGTGTCCACTTTGCGAATTGTCCAATATTTTCAGATCTGCCTCTTAACTATTCTGCCTTCGTGCAAATAAATAAAAAAACTTAAAGACCATAAGGAATTACTACCCTTTGTATTTTTCATGGATTTTACGCAGAGTTCGGCGTAGAAGATGTTCAGTTAGAGGCTACCGAAATACATGAAGATAATATAGAACATAGGGATCTTAATATGGATCTTGGAGATACCGAAGAACTATAGTTCTTTTAGAATTTGTTTTAGTTTTAAATTTTATTAAAATTTATAACGTTGTATTATCAGTATATAAGGTATAATTTTTAAGTTGAAAAAGGCAATAAGAGATATTTTTTTGTTTTGTTTGTACATTTTGATAGCTTTATGTATAAACATAGCTTTATGTATAAATATACTACTACAAAAGCAGTTTGGTGTAAACTTAAAAATTACGATTTGAGGATTTAATCAAAATATAAAAGTGACATTAAACTCAAAAGTAAGAATAGGTGGCTTGTTATCCTCTTCCCCGAACTCTTCATTTAATATAGAAATTTACCCATGATAGTTCCTAGTTTTAATGCTACATGGTGTTTGATTGCGCCTGGCGCATTTAGAGCACACAGTAAATGCATATGCATAATAATAAAAAAATGAGCGAGTCTGCTAGTACTCGAGACTGATGTGTAAACAAATCCTATAACGACATCGGTTGTAAAAAAATGACAACAGCACGTTGTGTTCCCAAGCGGTCACCCATCCAAGTACTAACCACGCCCGCTGTTGCTTACCTTCAGTGATCGGACGAGAACTACTTTAGTTTTAATATACATTTATTATATTCACAAAATTTTACAGCTCACTGCTATAATACAACACAAACACATAATCGTTACCATCCCTCCACTGCCAAGCAGGGCAGGACGGCATATTTAACCTACCGAAGTAGTGGGCTGGTGTTGGCCCTTTGTATATTAATTACAGCACAATGACAAAAGAGGGAAATTTTAGTTCTCTGTCTCCCTGACCAATAACCATTATACAGAGATTTTTTGACTTCGGCCTCAGTGTCCCCTTAAGGGTGTTTGCAGGAAAACCATGGAAAAAAACCTGCTTAAATAAATCACTCAGGTACGCTTAGTGGGACCTTGTTCTACTCGCATCACCGACAATGCGTCGTAAAACTCGATCGAATGTTTAGATCACAAGATATGTGGAAGAGGTGCTGTCAGTAGCAGCCCATCTCGCCCCACTGTGGGGCGAAGTGTGCTGCCACTGGCAGATGAGAGATGTTTGTTTATTTATTTATTTATTGAGGGCCTACATCCCAAAAAGTACCGTCATAACAGTGTGTTTTAAATGCGATACTTTTGAGGGTGCACACCTCAATTGAAGGAAAGGTTTCTGGAGGGGTTTTGAAATTTTAGTAATTTGAAAAAAAAGACAAAATATTTATTCGATGGTTGTTATGTTAAGATTATTGCAAGTCTGGTGCCTGTATTACAGACATCAGACTCGCGGATAATTAAGAAGTGGATCAGGAAACTAGGGTGGTTGCCTCAGCTCTATTTCCTGGAAATAAAGCGGCAATCTTTTGTAAATTGGTCCATGTTTAATTGGGTTGGTGGGATCATATCTAAGCTCGGTAAGGTCAACTCTGAGGCCTGAATGCCGGAGACAAAGAATTTCATCGCAACTTGATCGATATAATCCGATATGTATTCAATGCCTGCCATGCCATGCAGGTTTCGAATTCTCGTGTAGCGGCTGGCCGATGTTATGCCTCGTAAAATCTTGTTTTGCGCTACCTGCAACCTTTGCCATTGAGTGTCAGATATGATGCACCATACGGGAGCCCCATAAGTCAATACAGGCCTTATGATTGACTTGTAAATTACCAATTTATTTCGAGGGGACAGAACCGATTTCGGCGATATTAATGGATAAAGCTTTTGGGTAGCCATAAAGAATTTCTGTAGTAAGGAAGAAACGTTGGGTCTGAAGGACATATGTTCATCGAATGTTATCCCTAAATATTTTGCCTTTTTTTCGAGGGGTTATGGAAGTGTTATCGTACATCAAAGGTCTCAGGATTTCATGGTTTGTGAACTTCTTAGTCAACACCAGCAATTCCGTTTTACTGGCGTTGACTTTTAGTTTCCACCGGTCATAATAAGGTTTCAACAGGGTAAGGTGATGGACTAACTGGGACTTGGCTGCTTGTGCGTAGAATGAAGATGCATAAATAGCCGTGTCGTCAGCGTAGAGAGCTAGTTTTGTGTTGGGAAATTTTGGAATATCCGAAGTGTATAGCACATACAATTTGGGAGAAAGAACCGTACCCTGGGGCACCCCCGCTTTAATTAAGCGAGGTGCTGATATATTACCCTCAACTTTTACCCCAAACTTACGATTTTTAAGGTAAGAGTGGATAAGCGAAACGAGGTAGGTTGGAAGTTGATGTATTTTAAAAAGTTTATAACGGAGACCCGCATATCAAACAGTATCGAACGCCCTCTCCATATCTAGGAGCAAAAGGGCGGTATTCATTCGTCTGTTGAAATTATTAAATAAATTTTGCGCTATTCTAGCTGCAAGGAGAACCGTATTGTGACGCTGGCGGAACCCAAATTGTTCCACAGGCATCATCGACAACCGATCTACCGCCCTGTTGATCCTATCAAGGAGAATCTTTTCGCACAGCTTGGGAAGCGTGTTGAGGAGGGAAATGGGCCTGTAGGATGCTGGTTTGGTCGGATTTTTGGGCGGTTTTAATATGGGAATTATTATAGCATTTTTCCATTGACTGGGAAAAAGTTGCAATAAAAGGATTGCGTTCACTATGTGCATAAAATGCACAATAGCTTTCGGCGGAAGGTTTTTCAGTAGACAATAGGGAATGGTATCAGGCCCAGGGGCTTTTTTGTTTGGGAGCCAATGAAGATACTTACGTATTTCGTTAGGGGTAGTTCTTAAGGAATTATATAAGGGTGGGGGGATGGGATATTTTTGCGACACAAAACTAGCTGTTTCCTGGGATATGTTTGTTTGTTCGGGAGTTATGTCAGTGTGTCTCAAACGTTTAAAATGTGTGTTTAAAATGTGCTCGCGAATTTCGGTAAATTTTGTAGTGTTATACTAAGCCATAAAATGCGAAAATTTCGCTAAGTGCTTGTCGGCCTTTTATGCCCCTATGTTGTTGTTTTGGGACCAACTAGATGAGTGGAACAGCCATGATTTGCAAATCCTTGATTATGTACTGCCTTCTATTTTTGATGGATTCCAACAAAAACTTGGCATTTAAACTTTAATTCGCTTATCAATCGTAGCGAAGATTAAACTTTTTGCGGTGCACCGACCTGAATTATTGTAAATAAATGTTTTCTTGCCCAACTGAGCTCGTTTATCTAGAGTGTGTTGAGTTCGGAATTGTTTTGCCTTGCCTTTTGTTTTGACTTTGGAACTATTGACTGCAAACCTGCGCTCACATTCTCGTAACTGGAACGTGTAAAATGGCTTTAACGTTTAAGTGCTGTAAAAACAAAGCACAAAATAATTGGATTTGTATAGGATGTCACAGTATCTATCATAAAAGCTGCCGATCAAGGCTTAAGAATGATGTTACAATAATTAGGGATAACCTAATATTATGTTCCACGCAGTGCTCAGATGTAGCTACTGATTCGGAGTCTGAGCTAGTTTCTAGCTTAACACAAGTAATTAATGAGCTCAACACTGACCTGAATGATAAGTCAAAATTTGTTGACACCCTTAAACGGGAAAAACAAACCCTTCTTTATGAGGCAGAATCCATGGAACAACAATTGGTGGATGAGAATTGCGAGCTAAAGCGAAGAATTGCCGTACTGAGCAAGGAACCAATAGACCATGGTGCTCTAAACATACCAAAAGAGTTGGTTTCTTCGTCAACTCAAACAGTCATGGGAAATCTATTTTTGCTCCGTGATAATCATTGCCAAACCGCGCCAAGCGTGAGAGACATTGGAACTTCAATGCCCAATGTACAAACTGACAGTACACTAATACCTTCCGACGACCGTCATCGATCACTTAAAGCGGAGCTGCATAAAACCATGGATGAGTTATCCGACCTTAAAGGGCGTGAATGGCGAATGCTCATCACTATCGAGACCCTTGACCATGAGAACGAATTCCTCTCGAAGGAACTGGAGGGCTTGAAGCAACTCCTGGCTGATTCACACCACCTCTTAAGCAATCTGGATAGATCTGCCCCTATAAGCAGTAATGGCTTGGAAGAGGTTACAAGTTCGTTATTTGACGAACTATCTGTCATAGACCCACATATGGTTCTAAACCGATCACCAAAACAACAAAAATCCAAATCTCCAGTTTCACGGCGCGTAGATCAACCCGTTTTTAAGCAGTCTATATCCAGTGTTAATAAAAGAAATATCCTAGTCTTTGGTGACAGTAGTGCAAGAGGAGTTGCCGGTGAGTTATCTAAGTTTTCGTACTCTTGGGACTATTCCATTTATGGAGAATGCCATCCTGGTTGTTCTGTCCACCAATTGGCAAACGGAATTTTTCAATTAACAACCAATTTTGGACCTAACGATAATGTTATAGCGTGTATTGGTCTGGACTTCATTAGTAACAGTAACTTTTACCAATTAAATAAACTATTTTCCATTGGAAAGTATACTAATCTTGTTTTTTCTTTGACATATTCAAGTATAAATAATAATGAATATTTTAGGTTTGTGTCATTATGTAAAAAGTTTCTTGCATGTCAAAATGCGTCTATAAGAATTTTAGATAACAATATTGTAAATGGTAGATATAGGCTGTCAAGGAAGTCTCTTTGTAAAAATATTTTTTCTTATGTAGAGTCCAGTTGTACTTTGAAAAGTGTATTCGTTTCGTCCTGTATTAGATATTGTGACACTACCTGCACTGCTAATGTTACAAATAATAGTCAAGGCTTGTCAGATCAGGGTGGTAACAATATCGAACGAGGTCCTTTTTTAGACTAAAAAACTCTGACACGAGCATATCATTAATGCTCATAAATATTCAATCTATTCGTAATAAAAGTGACGACCTTTTTATAATCCTTAAAAGTTTAAAATTTCCTAACATAGTTTTGTTGACAGAGCATTGGTTGAAGCCTGAAGAACCTCTCCATGTCCCGGGCTATTTTGTAATTTCGAAATTCAGCAGATCAAGTCATGAACATGGTGGCACTGTTGCGCTGGTGGACGAGTGTGCTTCTGGGCGATTTAGTGGTGTGGATAAATTTGATAATCTACTTATTGAAAAAAATTTTGAATTTTCTATTATTCATTCGGTTAAACTTCGGTGTTTTATTGTGTGTATCTACCGTTCACCGAGCAGTGATTTGGACGTGTTCTTAGAAAGGCTCGAATTCCTTCTTTCTCGATTCCCTTTAAATCATAAGAT
>JAEQML010084123.1:0-10240 GCA_016904865.1 Pissodes strobi | reverse complement strand
ACTTTATTTGCTTCAGGGTACAAGAACTCGAAGGCTGCCCTGAAGAACGTATGAAACCCATGCCTAAGAGAGCTTGTATAATTACATACATATAAATTGAACAGAAATTCTTATTAGGTGCTTCTTTCATATTTATTCAATAAACTGGCATTAAGTCCATGATTATTTGTTTCAGGCATAGAAGAACTGGAAGGCTGCCTTGGAGAAATCATGGAAGCAGTGTTTATTTTACTACAGAATCACTTTTTACGTAAGTAGCTCGCTGTGCCAGTTACAAAGTGAAAACAACTAAAAAAACCATTATTTTTAGTGGTTTCTTGATGATTTCTCATATTTGCGGGGAAAATTTTTGTTGGATAACTTTAGATTCGTGATCGGCACCCTAAATAACATAAAATAAACCACTGAAAACAATTACACCAAAACTTTTCACTTTAAACTACCGTTTGACTGAACTATTTATATTTTGTTTCTCACGAAATTTATTGTTATTCACTGAATGTAGTGAGAGAAGTATAAAAAAAAACTTCATTTTTCAGATCACAATGTCAAAAAGGAAATATAAGACTTGTAGTCCGAGAGGCGACCGTCATAATAGTGTGGTGTCTGAACTGTCAGGATTTTGCATGATAAAAAATATTGTTTAGTTGAGCCGAATAAGAAACCGTTGGTCGGCCGAGGCTGGCCTTGACCAGTAATTGACAATTATGCTAATTGTCCAGAGAAATGAGATGCCTAGGTACCGTCACAAAACTGTCGTGTTTTTCCGCGATCAATCGGTAGATAGACCCTAGAGGATGAAAAATCGTCAAGTCGGCCGAACCACACCCCGCCCGAAGTACTCGGCCGACCAATTCCAAAATTCCATTTTTGATGACTAGACTCCCTGACAGAACTGTCAGGTCGGCCTATTTTTATTTTAAAGACAAAAATGTTTTACTTAAGATTTTCCCGGTCGGCCGACAAAAAACGCGTCCCTTATAGGTGGCGCTAATGATAGAAAAAACTCAGAAATTTCCCCGAATTGGCCCGGAGCTTGGCTTTTTGGGCGGACGATTTTTGTTTTTACATGCGTCATATAAGGAAGATTTCTGTCAAAGAAACGTCACATAAAGAGTCCCTAATTTGTTTCATTGGTCCGTGTGCTTGTGACTAATTGGTCAACTTCAAAGCTTAAAATAATATTTAAATGACTTTAATTACTGAAAGTTGTTAAAAAAGAATATTTTTTATTCCTTGTATTTTATTTAAATTTGTATTTTATTTTAAAAATAAATTTTATTTGTATTACAAAGATTAAATTGTTTAATAATTTTCCATAATATGATCAAGCACTATATTAAACGCTCTGGCTGTTTAAATTTTTGACATTTATGTTCGTAAAATAAGGAGTTTTTCCCTGTTAATAGCCTCCAGTTGACGATTGACTTTTGGGTGGCCACTGATGGCCGATGTTTTCCTATGTTGGTTCCACTAAAAAAATTATATTTCACGTGTTTCTTTAATGTATTGAAAATGTGCACGTGTTTTGTGTGCGATTCTTCAGGAGGAGTTATGCCATTTACGGATCACTCCTACACTTTTTGCTGCAATTTGATCAAGTTTTGTAAAATCAAAAACTTGCCTTATGAAAAACTTGACAAACTGACAAGGGAAAATAGTGGTTATCATATAAAGTGCTATCGAAAAATCACGCTATCAAAAAAAGCACACAAAGAAGGATTCGAAAAGATGTTCGAAGAAAATGTAAGTAATAATCCAGCTTCTTATTTTTATAACTAAATATTATTATTTTATAAAAATTTATTGAGGATGAAATATCGAATTGCAATATCTATAAATTAGTTATTTGTGCGCAAAGTAACGGATTGCCGCTCGTGAATAAATAATTGAATAATCCAGTATGAGAGTTGTCCTAAGAATTGTTATGTATTTTTTTTTAATTTATTTTTTGTTAGTTGTTTATCAGTATTAGTGATCGCTGCTCAGCCAATTATATTTATCACTTTATTGAAAATAATACGTTAAATGTAAGCTAAATATCGCCTATTTCGGTAAATTTTAATTTCTTTTGATTTATCTACTTTGTAAAATTTTTTTATTTTCGAAATGGAAGACGGTTATTATTATTATCATCTTTATTATTATTATTATTATTATTATGTTCATTGCCATAGTTTTGTACTAAATGTATTTTTAAAAATATTGAAAGCCAACGAGATGATAAAAGAATGTATACAGCAAGCTAAATTGGTGATTTCTTTACAATTTTTTCATAAAGATCTTACCTTTCCAGCTCTTTGCAGTTCTACAGATAAAATCTTCTAAAAAGTCATTATTCCACAGACATTTTTCGTAACTATATTTGAACGACGATATTGTTTATTATGACATATTTTAATATTTATGAATAATAATCACTGCGAATCAAATGTTTCAAATCAGACAATTATATATGTATTTAATAAAATTCTTATGAACTGACTTGAATTTTTGACAAACCATATATTAGCTATTTAAGGACATACATATTGGTCAATATATTTGCCGAAACATTTGGCGAATCATTTGTGTACAATTATGGCAACCACACAATGGACGTATCGCCAAAATGTTTGTGGACGGTACCAAAGGCTTGCTCGAATCCCTTTGATTTATCGCGATTTACCGACAACGAAGCGAACACCGACAAACTTTGCCAAGCCGCGGCCAATCCCGACAAACAGATCTCACACACATTCGTGTTCGCCGAGGTTCGGCAAATGTGTATGCCCGGCATAAAGCCGAGGCCGCACATGCGGCAGTCGGCGAACTGCGAATGTTCTCCAACTACCGAATCTAGCCAATCATCCACACATGCGGGCATTGCCGAACTCCGATCGAAAAAGTGGCAAACGCCGAATGTTTAATTTGAAAATAAACATGAATAGCGATGATTCTGTGACAATTGCTGCGGCTGCTTTTGTTGTGTTATGCGGCGGGTTTTTATGGCTTTAGGCCTGAGAGACTATTATCCCGCAAATGGTCAGACTCCCCTCGAAACAAAATCCTAGATACCTGCTGGATTTTAGGTTAATAAAAGTAAAGTAAAAATATGCTGCATAAAGAAAAGTACCTACCTAAATAATGAATATGTATGTATATAAACAATATTCAATCTACGCAAAAATGCCACAATACAAAATATCACTTGCTTACTAGGTGAAAGGCGAAACAAAACCACTCTCACAATCTCCAGCCGTTGTTAAAAGCGAACTACACATGTCTGGACGTGTGGATGACTCCACGAACAAAGGCGAGCGAGTTGCCGAACGATTTGCCAAACTGCAAACTTCCCATACGCACTGATCGCAGTTCGGCAAACCCTTGCTCGCAGTTCGCCGAATGCCGCATGTGTGGCCCTGGCTTAAGGGACGCGTTTTTTGTCGGCCGACCGGGAAAATCTTAAACAAAACATTGTTGTCTTTGAAATAAAAAAAGGCCGACCTGACAGTTCCATCAGGGAGGCTAGTCATCAAAAATGGAATTTTGGAATTGGTCGGCCGAGCACCTAGTCACACGCACACGGACTAATGCAACAAATTAGGGACTCCTTAAGTGACGTTTCTTTGACAGAAATCCTCCTTATATGACGCATGTAAAAATAAAAATGGTCCGCCCAAAAAGCCAAGCTCCGGGCCAATTGGGGGAATTTTTTTCTATCATTAGCGCCACCTATAAGGGACACGTTTTTTGTCGGCCGACCGGGAAAATCTTAAATAAAACATTGTTGTCTTTAAAATAAAAATAGGCCGACCTGACAGTTCTGTCAGGGAGTCTAGTCATTAAAAATGGAATTTTGAAATTGGTCGGCCGAATACTTCGGGCAGGGTGTGGTTCGGCCGACTTGACAATTTTTCATCCTCTAGGGTCTATCTACCGATTGATCGCGAAAAAAACACGACAGTTATGTGACGGTACCTAGGCATCTAAATTCTCTGGACAATTAGAATAATTGTCAATTACTGGTCAAGGTCAGCCTCGGCCGACCAACGGTTTCTTATTCGACCCAACTAAGCAATATTTTTTATCATGCAAAATCCTGACAGTTCAGACACCACACTATTATGACGGTCGCCTCTCGGACTATTGGACAGACGAAGACATGAATGAGGCTATAGACAAATACTGGAGCAAAACCATGGGCTTCAATGAAGCTTGTCGTTCGTACAAAATTCCTAAGCCTACGTTTAGGCGACATTTAATTGCCAAAGGACCTGGCAGCTGCTATGGAAGCTGAATTAGTACAACATATTCTGGAACTGGAGTCAGGCTTTTTGGACTGACAATTAAAGAGCTTCGTCTCTTAGCATTTGAAATATCTGGAAAAGATAACCTCCATCATCGTTTTAACAAGGAATATCAGTTGGCTGGTTGGAAAAGGTACTATAAATTTATGAAAGACCACCCGGCAGTCTCCTTACAAACACCTGAGCCGACGTCAATGGCACGTTGCAGAGGATTTAATAAGCAAAGGGTCACGGACTTTTTTTGGCAAATATAAAAACATTTTTGATGATTTTAACCCACGGAATCCTAAACGTTGATGAAACTGGATTAAGCACTGTCCACAAGCCATTAAAAATTCTGGCAGAGAAAGGAAAGCATCAAGTAGGTGCTGTAACAAGTGGTGAAGAAGGTTTAAATGCTACATGTGTTTGTTCAGAGGAAGCGTACGAGATGAGGAAGCGTACGGCCGACGTGCTAAAAAGGGGTGGCTCTTTATACCTGCTCGCATAGTGGCTGGATGTATAACCTCTGAGCTGCTGAAGCATTTGATAGGATGTCGCCGGTTGGAAAAAAGTGATAAAAACGGATGCTTTTGATTCTTGACGGCCACTCAAAAACATTGAGTCCATAAGGCTTGCAAGAGAATACGGAATTATAATGTTATCCCTGCCGGCACACACTTCGCACTATCACCAACTGCTTCAAATCTTTGAAGCATAATTTTAATGAAGCGGATGAGGGCTGGATGCACACACATCCGGTTAGTGTTATAAAACAGGCAGATATCACCGGACTGTTGGGCGTAGCAAATTCCAGAGCTGCCTCTATGGCTACAGTGCTGCAGGATTTTGAAGCCTGTGATCAGATCAGAGAAGAAGATTACGTTGCAATATCGACTAGTTTAGAAGATAAGGAAGGTAGAAACATTCTTGAAGAAAATTATGAAGAAATAAGGGACACCGTAAGTTCTGGGAGCTCTGGGAGCATCAACACACATGCAGAATCTTCAGAGAACAGAAGTTTAGAAGCAAATGCAGGACAAATAGACCTGTTCGATAATCTACAGCCATCTACAAGCAGTTGTGCGATAAAACAGTCTAATTCTCCGAACCTAGAAGAAACTATACAATCGCCAGTATGGAAACTTTTAGTGCAGATATCACCAGCGCCAGCGTTGGTAATAAAATATCTACGCCCAAAGGTTCACAGCGTCTCATCTCCAGGAGCTCTCACCCATTCCCAGATTAAAGAATGTACAAAATAAATTGTCAAAAGGTACTACTGATTCTCAAGTTTTAACAGAGAGCTCTTATAAAAATGATCTAGAAAACCAGATTGATGATAATAGCACTAAGGAAATAAAATTGGTTGTAAATAAAGAGGCAAGAGAAAAAGTTGGAAGCTCCAAGAGAAATAAATCAGTAGAATTAAAACTAGTCGTAAGAAAGAAGAAGAAATCATCAGTAAGAAGTGAGGATCCTCTGGTACTGAATAATTTGCGATTAAAACACGAAGGAAAACGTGATACACTGCACAGTTTGCAAGTTCTGAATTCATGATCTTTTTGCTGGAGTTAAAAAAGGGACAGCTTAAAGTACGATTTAGGCACACCAGAGTACGAATTAGGAGCAATGATCCTATTTCGTAATTTTTTTAAGATTTTTTTAAACTACAGAAATTGGAGTTGTTTTTGTTCATTTGTTATTTTAGTTGCAACAATATGTTAAGGAATTAAATAGAGTTTAGATGTATTTACTTGTTGTTATTTTACTATTACTTATAGTTATATCATCAGCTTACTAGTTTTTTGAAAATTTTTGAGTGGACATTTTGCCAGTTAACAATAGTTGCCTAATGATTACCAGCTAAGCATTACTACCTTATCCCAATTTCAAAAGAGACTCTAAGAAGTCACAATAAAGCAGCATAATATTTGGACTAATATCTGAAGGATGCATAGTTGCTAATCCAAAGTTAAAAAAAAGTTGTAAGGGCAAAGAACTATAGACTGAAAATTTGCCGACTATTTATTGGGTTATAGAGTAGACAGACAATTTTTACAACTAATAAAATGTAATTATTTTATATATGAAAATAGAATTTAATTCAACATCTAATGTTTGGGTATATGATATATTTCAGGCAGTGGTTGCGCTTTAAATATGTCAGACCCCAATCGATCAAGTTGGAAATCCTTATGCCCGGCAATCCATCCGTACTCGTGGTTAGTGGTTTCTGGAAAGTGGCTGAGTTTTCTGGGATCTTCTTTCTTCTCTTCTAGGATTTGGGTTAAGAATTTGGATTCTTCGCTCTTTTCTTTCAACTTTTGTTCCAAACAGCTATGGAGTAAATAAAATTATTGCGAATTATTGTTTATACAGGGTGTCTCTAAAAGGTATGTGGAAAACGCTGACATAAATCAAATTTCTCTGGATAAAATATGACGAGTCATCCGAATTTACCTTAGTCCAAGAGTTGATAGTTTAGGATGACAAAATTATTATCCCTTAAAACTTTTTTTGTAAATATTTATGTTAATAAATCGCATAGTTTGCATAAAATTTGGTACTTAAAGGTTTTTAGAATGAAAAATCGATATCTGATCATAATTTCATATACATTACAGAAGGCTCCACCAGCAGCACTCCCCCTACATCTAAAGTTTCATAAGTTTTTTGTACCTGGGTATATTAAATTTTTACTTAGAGATTGGCCTATTTTGTCCAAAAAAAGGTATATCTAGTAGGTGTCGCTTAAAGCAGCCGTTTCTGGGATACCCAAACCTAATTGGTTTATTGCATATTGAAACTCATTGTAGCCCCCCATCCCACTTTATCCAGGTTTAGAAAAGGTCCAGCAAATTTGGAGGGTGTTAAAGGATCAACAGGCCAAAAACAATAAAAAATTACGTAACAACAAGCTAACAATTATAAGGATGAACTTGAAAAAAAAACAATGGAATTAAGACATATATGTCAATATAAAAAAAACAGCAAATTTATTTAGTGGCACCTTGCATGATTTCTAAAACCTAAAGATTTGATTTTTACACAAAACTTTGAATTGCTGTCTATTTACTAGGATTTTTAATTAAGCGGCGATAAAAAGAAGAGATAAGTACCTGTCGAGCTTTTGAAGTTACGATCTCATCGAGATATGAACTCTGCAGTCTTGCAAGAAGCAAGAGTGGAGTCAAACTAACCAATATTAACTTGAACTAACGGAAAGTAATTTTCTCTCCTCTTTGTGAACCGAATATTTAATGCAAGCTTTTTTATGATTTTAAAACTAATCATAACGACATAAACGTAACTAATAAAATTCAACAAATCAATTTGTGGAATAAATCCTAAAAAACTTTACAACAAAATATGTCTAATTTTTTAACAGTAAAACAGTGTAAAATAGTTAAATTTGAATAAAAATGCAAAAAGTTGAGCAGATGGACTCGTAAGCAATCATAGACATATCGAAATTTTCGATCACCCTATGTAACTAATTATGATTCTTCCGCAAATTTTGTGTATTGAAATATATAATATTGGTATCGAATAATTTCAGTACGATCGTTTCCTTAAATTTCGAGCAAAAATAATTCCTACCGATACTCTTCCATAATCCAGCCCCAGTTACTCTGCCAGATTTTTGAGGAATCGTCTTCAGATCGTATCATACTTTTCCACATTTCGTCGGCTTTCATTATATCGAAAACTTTTTTTTCAGATTTGGGAAGAGCCATTTCGTACTTTTATAATACTTTTGGTAGAATTGAAATATATATGGCTGACAAGAAAGGTGACGATATGTCAATAATACAACTCGATAGTTGTCAATAAAATGAAAAAATTGGTTATGTAATAGCCGAGTACATCGATGTACTAGGGTAATAGTAAGAGCGTCGTTAGTGGTAAAACTTTCTGGATAAGTTTAACGGACAGAGATGCATGGAAGGAAGGACCTCATATTAATGCAGACATATAAGTAAATACAAACGGATGAAAAACCGGTGAAGGTGCAGCTACCGGTATCGGATTAAAAGCAAAGGCAAGAACCTCACTGCATTTAGCCAAATATTCGACGATATTCTAAGCGGAAGTTTTCGCAATACATCATTGTGCGAATGAATTGATAAGACAAGAGTTTGCAGGTAGGACCATTGCAGTCTACTCTGACAGCCAAGTAGCAATAAAAGCAGTTAACTCAATGCAAGTTAACTCAAAACTGGTCCGAGACTGCATAAAAGCCCTAAAAGAGCTGGACAGTCGAAACACATTGACCTTAGCCTGGGCACCAAACACTAACAAAAGACTAGAAGGTTCACTCTCAGTCGACACTTTTGATGTAGCGCTTACAAAGGCGTGACGCCAGACTTCCACGAAAGGGGTAAAACGTGGCACGAGGCCTGAGCGGTTAACCAGCATTTCGCCAGGTTCCGGGATGGGACAAGGAGGGAAATGCTGGGAGCGCGGCTTAGAGTAAACCGTCTAGTCTATTGTTAATGTTCGGTGGCCTGGGTACTATCAGAGGCTGACTCATCGACCAGAGAAGCAGTCAAAATGGTTCTGGATGGACCGAAATCCTTATACAGTATAGCAAAACCTACATAAAAAGCTAGCTTTATATTATGGATGCAGGCGAAAGCTCAAGAATGGTGGAACAGCTTGCCAGGAAAGAAACCGGGTAAAGAAATGATCAAAAAACCAACGCCAAAAGTCACAGATTATCTTTTAAGTCACAAAGACAGTACAACTAAAATTAAAGTCGGACTTCTAACAGGGCTCTGTAGGTAGGCTCAATAAGCATATGAGTACCATTGGCAGAAGAACCGCTGTGCAAGTTCTGTCAAGATGAGGAGAAAACAGCAGTCAGTACACATGCTTTGCCACTGCGAGAGCTTGTCCAGGCTAAGGTTTTTTACGCTGGAAAATTAAAAGTCAAAAGCCTCAGATATACGAAGGATCTGAACACTAACCTATGGCGTCGCCTGGAGGAGACGGAATTAGATAAAGAAATCTAAATAGTTTTTTGAAGGCAGACTCAAAACTGAATGAAAAGCCGCAGTGTGGAGACAAATAGCTCATAAGCCCATAGTCTAATCTAATCTGATCTAATATGTTCAACTTTTGTCTAAAGTAATAACAACACAGAGCAATTTTAAGCCAAACGAAATTTGGAATTTGGATGAATCAGAACTATCCACTATTCCTGCTTAAATTTTACAATGTTTGCAACAAAGGGAGAGAAGCAAATCGGAATTTTGACAAGCCCACGTGGTCAGCATTCGACAGTGACGTGTTGTATGAAAGCTGTCGGAACTTTTGTACCGTCACCACGGCACATATAACAACCAGCAATATCACATCTTCTTTTTTCGCATTTGCGCAAGTCCGCGCGCAAGATATTCCTTGGTAGGAAATCTGTCAAACTGCCGCCAGCGACGTGGTGTTTTTACGACTGGTTTATTTTATTGCTATTGGAGTTAAATAGAAACCATTGGCGTGTATTTGTCAAATAATTGACATTGTGAGAGACGAACGTTATTTATGACATTATGCAATGCAAAAAGCCATGGTGTTTAAGCAATAAGAACTTGTACAAACCAGAGATATTCTTCCAAGAGGATTTTCTTTAGATTTCCTACTCATACAACAAGGTATACATATATTTCATAACCCATTGATATTTGAAAGTTTATATTACGGCTCTGTTAAAGGAAAATCATACTTATATATTTCAAATCCAGCCCTGACTTTTCCTACCCAACTGACATTAGCAAGGTCAAATTTAATTTTTCGCCTGACAGGTCGAGTAATATTGCTGGTTGTTATATATGCCGTGCCGTCACCATTAATATTTGCTATAAAAAATATGAAAGAGGACAATGCACCTGTAGAATTATTATATTTTCATTAAATGTATAAAGCATTTCGTGAAGTTTGTCAAGCCAATAATAAATCCTATAAATAATATG
>JAEQML010084120.1:0-10240 GCA_016904865.1 Pissodes strobi | reverse complement strand
TGCGACATGTCACATAGTACATCTGTAGGGACGGGCGACATCGCCCTCAAGCGATTCAGGACACTTTTTACGGAAGTGGCCGAAACGCAACCCGATTGATTGATCACCAGAAACGCCTCTTTACTGAACAACATATAGCACATATTGAGCGTGATGCGAGCTAATGTTACATATACGTACTCGTGCGATTTTTCAGACCAAAAATTCGAACTACGCGCCCCCAAATACCCCTCTCTAGATTACCCACATCAAAATTAACTTTTTTTGAAAATTATTTTTGAAAAAAAAACATTTTGCTTTCATTACAGAAACGGTTATGGGGATCCACGTACATGTCACCTACGGACAAACATTTTTTTTTAAATCACATGCAGGGTGTTACAACCACAATTTTTCCCAAAAAATCCCCTATTTTCGAAATATTTCGGTACAGCAAACTCGTGCGATTTTTTAGACCTAAAATTCGAACTCCGCGCCCCAAATACCCCTCTCTAGAGTACCCATATCAAAATTCATTTTTTCGAAAATTATTCTTGAATTTTTTATTTGCTTTCATTACGGAAACCGTTAGAAGGATCCACGTACCATTGCGATCAAAAAAAAGTAGTACAACAATTAGTAACCCCTAGTTGAGGTCCTGGTCTATAAGGATTTCGAGAAATTGATATCGTCGTTACTATGGAAATAACACAATGATATCACCTAACTTTTCAGGCGTTACAATGGATTCGCTGTTGATTTTATTATATAGGAGCTGAAATAGGAATATAATGAATATATTATCTTTAAAATTGTATACCTACCTATATTTTAAACATGAGCAAATTTCTCAAGTTTTTGAATAAAATAATAAAACATGTGTATAACAACTATAATTATATTTATATATTGAATATACAAAAACATCCAAGTCAACAAAAGCAAATATGGGAAAACATATAAAATTACAACATTTTAACAAAAAATAAATAATTCTAAATATAACATTTAATCTAAACTATTACAAAGCAGCTTTTTGATATTTAGTCATTGCGCCGTTGTTTTCAATCTCCATTTGTAACCGTCGCGGCATACTTAAGACTAAACTTCTTGTATACTCCTGGGTTATATTATCCCATGCCGTGTTTATCCTCTGGCGCAGTTATTCTTCATTTCTTGGATGAAAGTCATGTTTATACATGAACTTTCATTTCTCCCCACACATTTTCCATTGGGTTGAATTCGGGGCTCTTTGAAGGCCATGGTAAAACTTGAATGTTATTTTGTCGAAAGCAGTCTGTTACTATGCGGGCAGTATGGATGGGGGCATTAACTTGTTGAAAAATATAATTTTGACCAAATACGGCACCAACTGATGGCACCATAACATTTTCCAAGATATTGCAATAAGTTGCAGCAGTCAGCCGTCCTTGCACAATTTGGCACACACCTGGATCCCTAGCGCTAATCCAACCCCAAACATTTACGGAAAAACGTCCGCTTTGATTTGTCTTGTCTATACCTTTCATCATATCTTGTGTTTGTTGGCCTATATACTCGGACCCTTCCATTGTTACAAGACTGGAATGTTTTCTCGTCTGAAAAAACTACAGACTCCCACAGATGGTTTTGATATTCGTTTGCAAATTGTAGTCGCCTTTGTTTATTCAGTTCTGTTAAATTTATTTTGTTTGCAGAACACCTACATTTTAGTTCAGACCTCCGAATTCTCCTTCGAGCTGTAATTGAAGATCCAGGAAAACGCGTTTCTTCTTTAGCCTTAATAGCGGTCTCGAATGGGTTGTCCCTTAGATAATTAACCAAATCTGTATCTTCATCTATGGTGGAAACTGTTGGGCGACCAGAACCTGGTTTTCTTACGATACTTCCATGCTCTCGAATTTTGTATTTAGCCAATAACACGGTTTTTTTGTTTACCCCTAATTCTCCAGCAATGTCCCTTATAGGAACCCCATCCCTTAATCGAGAAAATATGATCGACTTTTGCTCTGACGTTAACGGCATTTTTAAAAATTTAACTTGACATTGAGTTGTCAGTTTGAAAGAAAATAATGTATTATAGACCAGGAGATTAAGTTGTATTTTGTTGTACTACTTTTTTTTGATCGCAATGGTACATGTCACCGACGGACAAATAATTTTTTAAAATCACATATAGGATGTTAAAACCACAATTTTTCCCAAAAGATCATCTATTTCCGAAATATTTCGGTACAGCAAACTCGTGGGATTTTTTAGACCAAAAATTCGAACTCTGCGCCTCCATTTATATCCCTCTTCAAAATTAATTTGCTTAGAAAAAAATTTCCCTGTTTTTATTATCAAAACGATTAGAAGGATCCACTTACATATCACCAACGTACAAATAAATATTCCAAAATCATATACAGGGTGGTAAAACAATACATTTTTAAAAAAATTCAACTTTGTTCGAAATATTTCGGTACTGTACAGAAAACTCATACGATCTTTTCGATGCGAAAATCGAGCTCAACGCGCCCAAAAACCCCTTCAAAAGATATTCAAAATAAAAAAGATCATCTCCCTACGAAATTCCCTATTGCGTGCCGAAATCTAAAGAAAAATGCTAGATTTTGAGACAAAAATTACATTTTATCGAATATCTACCTTATTTGAACCCCTATCGAAAAACTTTATAAGAGCTTTTCGATCGATCTTATGAGTGGCGCAAGCCGATTTGAGATATCTTTCGGTTACTACACAAATGAAGAAAATACTAAAATCACATTTGGTCGATTCGGAAAAACGAAACGTCGTACAATCAAACTGAATACGGCACATTATCGTACCCCATGAGATTAAAGTTTACCACTAACTCTTACCGTTTTCGAATTATAGCCGATTTAATGAATATGTCGATAATATTTCCGAAAAAATATTTGAAAAAAAATATCCGCTTTTATGACAGAATTAAAGGGGTCCATTTGCATGTTAATAACATAAAAATAAAATTTTCAAAAGCATATATACGGTGGGAAAAAATATAATCTTTGAAAAAATCCCCTTTTTTCGAAAAAAACTGCAATATATATATTTTTTAACACGTTCGCTACCGGCGTGCTAAGACGGGTGGCTTGTCACAAACCGGGCGCGTTTTTGGAATCCTTAAGAAAGCTGCACAGCATAAACCAGAAGCCACTGAAGTGGCTGTACGCTAGCCGCTAAGTTCCCCATAGACCGAACAGATCATACACATTGCCATTCATGGCCCGCCTAAACTCATATACCACAAAAGAAGTTTGAATTTGCGGCCAGTATAGTGGTCGCGGTTCACAGTGGGAGACTCCAAACTCCAAAGGCCACTATAGTGGCAGTCAGTAATGAACGTGTTAAGTTCGACGACTCACACACTTGCTAAAGGCCCTCGAAATACACATTTTTGGTGGTATGTATTTTTTTCTTACACTCGTAGTTTTGGAGCTACGACCGTTCTCGAATTTAAACGGCCGATTTCTCGAAAACTAAGAACATTGTTTTTTTTTGTAAAGAACCTTTTTTGTCGGCCTTGAGGTCCTCTACCTACATGCCAATTTTAAAATTGATCGAAAAAAAATCCTATAGGTTCCACCGATAGGTTCCAGGTAGGTTCCGGTTCCTATGGGACAAAATGAAGGTTATGTCGATATAAAAATACTGTTTTTTCTGTTTGCCGAAATTCTTCTACCCCCACTTCTCGATAAAAATTCGGGAAACGGGAAACCCACTAACCGGTCAACCCCGACTCCGCTGTGGAGTTTGGTCGCGGCAAAATTTCGCTCCGAACTCCCGTTTAGCTAGAAATCGCGAAAAAACCACGCGATATCCATCTAGCATCCCAAAACTCTCCTTTAAAATCGAGCTCCGGCATCCCCGATTTAATTCCAGGTAGTCCCCACGTTGTAATCTACCATGAAAAGGCGGCCAAATCCTGCTCGCCTCGGGCGGCCTAAAGCCTGAAGACGGCGCTGCGACGACTATCGATGCCGTGTATCTACAGAATAGCGCTCCCGATAATATTGTATCAGCAAATTTTGAAAAGGCGACGCGCAACGTTCAAATAGGCGAGGACGTGACAACCCTGGAAGGCGAATGGCGCAGCAGTAGAGTAGAATCATGGCGTTATGTAATTATGATGACGATACAGGCGAAGCTTGAAGGTGAATGGTGAAAATAGGAGTGGCTGTAATAATAGTGGCGAAATAAAACGTGGTACTAAAAGTTAGTCGCTTACAATATAATAACATCTAACCAAACCGATCTTATAAAAATATGAAATTTAGCCCAAGGAAAATATTTTAACTGAAGATTCAAAAATTTTCCTGCTAATTTGGTTAAATTTAATATGAATTGTGTAAACTCCAAAATGTAATTTCCAAAAAATTATACTATATGAGAACGATGAAAAACAAAACGCTGTGCTGACAAGTTTCAAGTAATAGTCGTGTCTTCCCAAGGTCGCACCAAAAATTATTAAAACAAATTAATATTGATTTGAGAACACGCCTACAAAGAAATAATAAAAATCTTCAAGTGCTTGACTGGAACCGTTATTACTTTTCAGAACAGTGTTTGCATATTTTGGGTATTGAGTATCTTACAATGAATTTCAGAAGTTTATTCTCATTAATCCCAAAAACTAAATGTGTAGATGTTTTTTAAAAATTGCGAACATGAAACTGTCACAGTTTCATATTCAAACAGTTCATGGTAAGACGATTTGCAGAAGATGTACATAAAAAGCCAGATAAAATTAGCGTTTATATATTTAGATTAAAAACTGTTTTTAATTATTTTACGATTAAAGATAAATCTAAGCAAAGAATATTTTTTTACCTTCAGTTGGGAATTATTCACTTAGCTGAAATTATTTAAAAAACACTAATCTTATTTTTTCTGTAAGCTTAGAGAAATATGTATTGCATTTTTTCTGCAGAGACTTTTCATATAGAAAAGGTTTGAATTATTTCTAATTTATGTGTTAGTTTTGATAAGTTTAGAGTACTTAGTTTGGTTTGACTGTGGTCACTTTTGAATTGCGCGTAGTGTGAAATAATTAAATTTCAGCGCTCTTCGCACGCTTTAAAAAAAATTAATACAAATATATTTAAATAAAATGCCACCTTCTGACGTTAAACCATATCAGCATATCTATATCAGGTTCAATATGATTGTGCCACACAATGCATGATCATTCGTAGGTAGAAGGTAAATATTTAACTACATTTGTTAAAGACCTACACAATGATATCAAATTGTCTTTGGAAAAATCACTTTTTCGGCAAATATTCACTTTCGGTTATTCGATTAGCTGTCATGCGGCGAATTGTCGTATTCGGCGGATCGTCTTTCAGCAAACTGTCACTCAGTGAATTGATAAATATTAAACCCCGCTGAACTGTAATAAAATGCTTTATGTTTTGAACTGGCCCCTGCTTTGGCAACTTTATTATTCAACAATAACGATACAGATGCTCCCAATTAAGATATCTGATTTCAGCCACATGGAACCCTCGCTCATTTTGGACGTCACGTTCCCAACTATCTTGATGCCGTTTTCCAAAACATGGGTAGAAGGGACGGAGCCGGTCCATCGCACCGGGTGGTGTGCATTCGATGATTTATTGGGAAGTGGTTATTTGAAAGAAAGAGGGTATCAAAATATATTAGAAAGTGTTTTTTTAATAAGCTTGTAGCGTTGTAAATGCTACTAAACACAGAAATGCAGTTTCTTCCCTTTCACTGGTAAATTTATGTGGGTGATTTTATCTTTACCTTACATTAGAACCTAACGTACATATTTTGAACTTAGAATTTATGTCTTAAAATGTAAAACCTATTTCATACTTTGGAATATTTGAACGCACCTCAACGCTATCGATGTGCTCTGTGGTCGTCTTTCATTTTCTAAAGTTCTCTTGACGGATATGGAAGATATTTTTTGGCAATTGACGTGGCCTCGAAGTTAAGATATTTTTGTTATAATTTTTGACTATCAGTACCAATTTCCGTATTAATTTATCATAAGATAATTTGGAAAGCACCCAGCCATCAATATTTTGTCTTATTATCGGCGGTGTGAACCTCTATCCTCCGCCCGGTCTGCCATTAGCCTATAGAGCTTTTCCAGTTTAATTTCTGTCCATTTGAGACTCTTTTGTCGCAGTGATATTGACCGCATAGCGTGACGTGCAGCTTCACCGGCAGCAATAAAGTTCTAATTGAGGCCAGCTAAGTAGCACTATGAGTTAGGAAATAGCCACCAATCACTGCCAGTGACTTCCCATTTCGTATGACCATATAAAAAGTACATACAAGTGGGCCCTATAATTACCTATCTTATTTTTATCGAACTTACCGTTAAATGACTTTTAATGGATTATCTTTTATTGTATATATTTTAATTTCTTTTCATTATTTGGTTAACTAATATTCACTTTCTTCCCTACTATATTTGAAATTATCTTACAATTACCTATCTAATTTTTATCGAACTTACCGTTAAATGATTTTTAATCGATTAACTTTCACTGTATCTGTTACTGTTAGTTTACGTTATTTGATTAATTAATACCGTATCTGATAATAGAGAGATTTTAAGCTCTTTGTTTCAGCATGTCGTTATGGTTCTCGTTATTGTGAGCATGCGCAGTACTAAAATGTCATCACCTTGATTTTATTAACGATAACGGTTTCCGTTAATTACGAAGAATTAAGGAAGGTGGTATCGTAATAGTTGTGGTTATTTCATGGACTGCAATGTCGCAATGCGCTTAGACGTTACTAACATTCTTTTGAGTTTGTCGAAATTTGATTGATTATTCGATGACAAATTTGAAAACGTATAGAAATTATATTTTTAATAATTAACTTGGAATGTTTATAAGTTATTTTAAGAAACTAAAATATAGTTTTTGCATTTTTAAACATTTTAGGACATTATTATTTCTTGGAATAAATAATACTATAATAATAATACTTCTAATTTGCTGTCGAATTCTCACTGCTCCTCCTAATCGATAAATATGTTCTTTTTTAAACCTAAAATAAAGTGTTGCCTCATTGTCTTCAAAGTTATTCCAATCGAATTCTGCCTAAACTTGCATCATGGCATCCTCCTGCTGCAGAGGATTGTTTCGAAAAATAACATTCAGGATAATACTTCTGATTAAATTGTGATTGGCTCTATTAAGATTGATTAGGATCATGTCTTCGAGTTATATTTTCTAGAGCTTCTTCCATTTTGGCCAACGAAACTGGATAGCGCGGAAATCTAAGATTGGGTTAGTCTGGATGATGTTATTCATATGATGCAAATACACAAATGTCAGTTGTGACATTTGTGTTATTTTTAAGAGGATTTTAAAGGGATTTTATTAAAGGCGTCGTAATCGTTATCGGTAATAACGTTAACCATAACACTACCCAAAAATGCTGTTATTTTTAGATGGCTTAAAAACTCTCTATTATCTTGATTAGCAAAGATCTTACTAATATCACTGGAATGATCTGATTTTTTTGTATTATGTATACTTACCTAAACGCTACACACTTACTCAAATTTGTTGTAAGCCTTATGGCAGTAGACCGTCTTACCTAACTACCTCTTTAAGTTTCCGTCCATAACCAGGTTATCGAATTGAACTCATTTCGATTTCCCCTGCAGATTTTTATTTACCATATATTTCCTTCGCAGGTTAATTTATTTGATTTAATATTTCTTTTTAATTGTTTTTTTCACTGATATGATCGCAGCCATGGGATTATAATTATTTTTTTTATTTAGGGGTTAATCACTATTTAGGGCGTTCTGTGATTGTCTGCTACTTAGTCAGAACTTTATATTTGAGTTAGGCAGTATTAGAACTTAAGATTAAGACTTATAATTTGGGTGATATTTATTTGGCAGAATCTTATTATTATTTTAAGTACGATAATATAATCTCAATTAGGTTTGATACTTAATTAATTTTCCATTGTGCACTTCTGTCTGATAATATATTTATTATTTAAATAAATAGCTTAATTAGGATCTTTGATGTTTATTTTGCTAAATTTTTCTTTTGGTCACACAGCTTACAAGGGTGGTTTTGCACTGAAATCCAGAAAGGAACGATGATTCAAGTCGGCTAAGGTTAAGGGATCTGTCTTTTTTTTTCATTGCATCACCATAAGTCAAGATAAAACGTAAAAATTTAATAAATAAACGAAAGCCAAAGAATCAAAAAATCACTATATACAAGCGCGAGAAGGCAAGATATCTTAAACACACAAACTAATAAATAAATAAAAACACTTCTTTATTTTTTAACACAATTTAACATTCGAAAGAAAATATGTAAAAAAAGTAGTTTAATTGCTAACTCCGTTTGAGCACATAATATCGACGTGCGCATTTTGCATCTCTTGTTTAGCATTTGAAAAAATACTAAGGACCATTGCTCAACGTCGTGTTCTTCTTCAAAAAATGTACACATTTTTAATCCAGCACATCTACACCAATTTTGGTGTAATTGTAAAGTTCTATAATATATTGCTTTTAGGACTCTTGTTTTGATTTGACAAGGTAAACTTCAGCATTCGACATGTAATGCGTCTTAGCATCTGCAAAAATGTGTATTTTAATCCCGTATTTAGTGGGCTTATTAAGCATATACATACAAAAGCCGCATGCACAAATTATTCGAATTGATGCTAATTTGGCTTGGCCCTTGTGGTTTCATCATCAAAATATAAATAGCTAAGTAGAAAGCAGAAGCATACAAGAGTCATGATACAGTTGAGTAATTCTCTGTCACTTCTCTGTGCATCACACAAACTATACATTTTCGTTCCCTAGTTTGAAAATTCCCTGCAAATATAGCAAACAAATAAATGCCTTAATTTCTTCGAGAATTATCTCACATGTGATGATTTTTGTTAGACATAGAGTATTTAGCACGTTTACTTCTAAATTTTTATATAATAAATTCGACAGTTTTTCGAAGCATTTCATTGGGGGAATTTATCGTATTTCTCTATATAATTTAGGCAACGATTTATCAGATGTTCTGCTTCTTGTAGGCTCCTGTTTACACCAAATCGTTTTGTCTTTTCCATGTCACTATTCTGATGTTTTCACCTTGATAGGTTTTGATTCGCCTTCTGACAAAATAATCTCTTCATTAGGATCATAATCCAAGTCATCCTCGAGTGAGTCAAACTCACTTTCCATGTCGTGGTCGCTCAAATATTCATTCATCAATTTCTTCTTGGTAGTTTTGATCATTTCAATCTACTAGCTCATCAAAATGTGACTATGAAAGGGCTTGATTTGGAATATCTTGATTATTCCAAAAATGTTTACCTTAAAACAGATTTTGCATATCATTTTCAATTGAAAACACGTTTTTCAAAAACATAACTTTTTCATACTTCTAAAATTAAAATAATAATAATAAATATCTGCAAAATGATGCAATTTAAGAAACGTACCAATAGAAATTGTTACGTATTTACTATGCTTGGGCCCCAGGAACCCAAAACACCTCAACCCTCAAAAATTAAGATGTACACTACAACTGTTAAGAGACGACTAGCAACTGGCTAATGTCTGGCACCACAGAGAATATAGAAGCATCTAGCCGTTGCGCTTATAACATTTTATGACATACACAGTTGCGTTTTATGATGACCGTTGACTTCAACGCCGTCTAGTGTAGGTGGCGTTGACATTCGCGCCTTGTCTTGTAATGCAATCAATTTGCCGCAAGAGCCCTCGTGGTCGAGAGGTCTAGATGGTTAGTTCTCAATTCGGCGGCTATCGACGGCCCGAATTCAAACCCCGTTGCTTTTTTTATTTTTTTTAAGGTTAAGTTTCTAAACAGTTTTTCTTGATTTAGGATATGTCTTGGGTTAGTTTTGGTTAGCACCTGGTTAGTTTCCTTTCCTTGAGCCTCCGTAGCGAGCGGTAGCGAGCGTAGGGCCATGCGAAAAGTGAAATATTACTTATTGTAGTACGTGCTCCTACTTTGGATGCACTTTATACGAAATATTTTGCTTTAACTAACTAAAAACCAGGATATATTTAACAGAAGCCGTATTATAGTGGATATACAGCAGCTTACATGTGTTTCCGCGAATACATTTACAAAGAATCCCCCTTCTTTGTGAATACATTCCACTGCATTCAATAGTCAACAAGGTTTCATAAAACGCAACTGCGCGTGTCATAAAAAGTTATAAGCGCAAACGCTAGACGCTA
>JAEQML010084119.1:0-10240 GCA_016904865.1 Pissodes strobi | reverse complement strand
TTATATCTATTCAAATAGACTCATAAAAAAATAAAAATGAAATCGCGAATATTCGGTTTTTTCGAAATATTTTCGGAAGTATTCGGAATTTTTTAACTTTTAAGGTGGCATTTTGACCAGCATCAAATTGCACAACTTTGCCTCCATTTAACCGATCTCGTATCTCTTCTACTTTCCGAGATCCCAATGATGAGGCTCGAATTTGGGACACCCTGTACAGCAGTTATAAATATAATTGAGATCAATATAATTAAACAAACAAATACAATTTATCATTGAAAATATAGCTTACAAACATTACTTGAAATACGGTTTATAAATAAGCTTGTTATGTGATGAAAATGAAATTAAATTTAGTATTAAGGATTAACAAATTTTGAATAAATAAAAAAAAAGTTTTTACTGGTCTTTACAATTTTTGATTTTTCTAATTCGTACCTATCCTGTCCAACTATCCTATAACCATGCAACCGTATTGGGACCTTTACTGGGACCTGCTTCTGCCTATTCCTAAGTTAACAATCTCAAGGATATCTTAGGACTTATAAGGTTCTCTCAGTATCGCCTCGCTCAACCGGTACGGCGCACAATGACGTGGACAATGGTAGTTTTCCAGCAGTGTTCACATGAAAAAAATAATAAAGAATCTTTAGACCAGTGTAAATCGCCAGTAAATTATATAGAGAAATATCCTGTGGATCTCAGTTGGGCAATTAAGATTGGATGAACAATTTGAAAATTTACTGATTACAGCAGGTATAATCGAAAACTTAAATTACGAATTTAAATTAAGCAAACATTATAAATAACTACTGTTAAACAAAAATTATCAATAGCTACTGTTACTCAAGATATTCCTCTGCCTTACTTTGAAGCATGAAATTCAAAAAATTATGCAACTTGTTTTAAAACAGTGGCTCTCGGCAAATTTAAACAAAAGATAATTTAATTTTTCTGATAAATATTAAAATCGAGGTATAACATCTTTATAAATAACCTTTCTTTAATATGACCCTTGGTACATAAACGATAATTGAAAAACTAGAAAAATCGAGGTACAACCTCTCTTTACATCGAGTCTTATGACTCCAAATAAGTAATTGCTATTACTTAAGCTATATTTATGGCCCTTGGCACATAAACGATAATTGAACGTAAATTACGTCTCATTTAATTAAAGATAAAAACGAGATAATCTCTAACTCGCCTTGAGAGATAAGTTAAGATAAAAGGTAAAGAGAAAAAACAAGTAAATTCACATATGTGAATCAACCCCTCATAAATGTAAATTAATGTCGATACATCATAGATAAAGCGTGACACGGTAAGTGATAATAATTATATGCTTCGCTTGATGTTGCTAATAAACTGAAATATTAATGAAATAAGCCTGAAAAAAAAATCTATGATCAGCAATACTACAAAGGAAAATCCAGGGAAATTCTACTCAAATTCAATGAACTACCTTTTACAGGAACATATAAAATTCGCTCTGAGAATCTCTCAGGTAATACTGTTCAATTTAAATGAAAATATGTATGATCACTAAACAATGAAATAATTACGTTCTCTATATATTTGGATTAAACCATTATCAAATTACACGAATTTGACCAATAAGATACTCAATTATCCACCAAAAAAAAAAACGGTATTCAAACCTAAAAGTCACCATAAAAAAATTAGATTGCTGAAATCGTCAATCACTCGAAAGTGCAATATAAAAATGCTAAATTCTCGCTTTAGCCAAATATAATTAGGTGAATTGGAAACAATTATTACTTATATATTTGTAAAACGAAAAGATTATTGAAAATTATGCAGGATGAATTAAATATTTTGAGATCAAAAAATTTTATCACTTACCGCGCCAGACGCTCTCACCAAGATGACATACTGCTTTTCAAAATTGTGTACGTTCTACCTATTACGGTTTTCAACGCTCCCATTGGGCAATTTAAACATGTGGCAACCGCTATCGGAAACCCGGCGTCAAACTAAGGAAACATTCAACATACGCTAAATGTAGCAATCTATTGTAGATTACATGCTAATTTACAGGTATTGAACAACGCATTACGTCCTTCATTACCAACCATACGAGATAAGTCCGTTTCCGAACAGATGGCATCACTTGACAAAGAAATCTGTAATAACACGAATTCGCGAATTATGGATATAAATCTCCGTACCTGTTCTCCTTAAATAGTTAATTGTGTGAAATATATCCATTCACAGATAGGTGTCACTGCCGATCAATATACTGAACATTGAAAACCATAGATAAATAGATAGACCTTAGTGGAGCCGAATAGATTGATATATGATAACTTATATTCCGTTACAACACAACTATAAATACACTCCCGAATCTGTTTTAGAAAGTAACAACTGTAAGATCTACTGGGACCGTACTGTGCTTGCTGACCAGACGGCGACCCACAATAGACCGGACATCATTCTCGTAGATAAGCGGGTCAAGGAAGCCAAGCTGATCGACATCGCCATACCCAACAACAACAATTTGCCGGTCAAGCACGCCGAAAAGATCGCCAAATATCGTGATTTACAAGAAAAAATCGGGCAGCAATGGGGAATTGAGATAGTAAGAACGGTGCCAATCATTGTGCCATCAACAGGACTCATTCCAAAGAACCTGTTAATTAACATCAAGGAACTCGGATTGAGCGAACATCTCTTCAAAATGATGCCGAAAGCAGTACTTCTCGCAACTCCGTAGGTGCCACCAAGGACCCGATAACATGGAAAGGGTTCTCTCAGAGCTTAATCCTTTTGATATCCATGATATCTGGGATAAGTGAATGTTCCCGTTAAAGGGAGTGCGAATGCCGTAAGGCTAAATAATAATAATAATAATACCAATAATAATAAAAATAATAATAATAATAATAATAATAATAATAATAATAATAAATAAATAAATAATTTCTATAAAGATCTTAGATCTCTATTGTTCTTTTCTAAATACACCTTGTTTAAGTTCTGTCTTTGTAGTTTCTACTCTTTCGCATCCAATCTCATATTGTCTAGTAGTTGCAGTTGTCAATTAGTGTTGCGTGTTCATGACTATATGGTTTTAGGAAATTGTTACCTATTTGAAAAGCTTCATCTCCAAGGAAAACGTAAGGGTATTTATATGTGGTATACTAATTCTATTTCTCTAGAAGGTTCTGAAATGTTCAACAAATTATTTTGAAACTCACAAAATTTCGTATTGCGAATAGTTCCATCATCCGAAACTCTTCCGTTTGTTCCGCAGTCTGCCATTATAAATTCGCAATTAGTATTGACTATAGCCATCAGCACTATATTATAGTATCGAGAACCGGAGTTTGCTGGTTTAACAATATTAATGTGTTTTCCGTCAAGAGCACTGATGCAATTCCAAAACTGCCATTTTTTCCAAATTTTAATGCAACTTCTTTCCAATCATCTTGTGTGCATATATTATTTGTTTCAGGTTGCATCTGAGGATTTACCTACATACAAGAAAAAAATAAGAAACGAAGGCAAAAACATAGTAAAGTACCTGGTAATAAATAGTTATTAGCACTCGCATGGAAATACCTTTCGGACGCCGAAAAAGATGAAGTTGAAAATCAGGAAAGTCAGATTGCTAAAGTCTGAGCCAACAAACTGAAAGCTTTGGCACTTCAACAAAGGCTACTTGCTGAAAAAGCAATAGATGTATTTTTTTTTGAAGTAGCGCTAGTAAATTTTAATTGTCAATCGGTAAAAATTATACGTAGTGGCTGAAGCAACTTATTCACGACCATTATCGTGCCAGTTGGGTAACATCAAATTATGTTTCAACGGCATTGCAGTCACCAACAATACAACAAGAATATCTAGTGTCGCGAGAATAAGGTACTGCTCATCAAAGCTTTCGTCAGTGCAGGATTTCTTTTTAATTCGTTCTTCAATCAACGGTTTAAGGTTTAAAATTATTTATAGGATAAATAGAAAATCTAGCATTCTGTTATTTAAATTTACTTGCCTTAATGTAATTGTTTAAAACTTGAATTATGTCTTCATAAGTCTCCATAACTATTTCACTAATTGTCGTTGGAGAAATTATTGAAGCAAATCTTAAGTCTTCAATCGTGCGAGGGCCGCTTAAGGAGCGGCTTGACAATCAATAATATTTTCAATATTGACGCTTGAAGTGCTTCATTTAAATGCATCAGTATTCTCATCGATACTCATTTAAAAATATTCGTGCTGCTTGGTCGGAGCTGTTTCAATGGTATTTTTTTCTGGGTTTTTCGAAATACCTTTCAGTTTTGATTTGGGTTTTCTAGCACTGACTCTTTCCTTGTGCGAACAAAAAAATCAAAGGGAAAGGGAAAATATGCTGGCCCAAAGGGTGGTACAAGCCGAGTAGCTGGTTTACAGACGAACATTTGCAAAATTTTCTTCGAATGGACGAAGAAGACTTTCAAAATTTATTAGAGTTCCAGAAAAAAAAACACTGTTATGCGCGAAGCTGTCCCTGCAAGCCAAATATTTTCTATAATACTAAGATGCCTATGGTCTGAAATGGATTAGTATCTATGCAATCATTATAGAAACATGCGAAGCAATAATACAACGATTGAGATCTTATATTCAGGTGTGTATTCAATTGTCATTATTCTTCTAGACAATAAATAGAATGTAAAAAAAAGAAAAAGAAGTAGACAAATAGAAAATAAGAACAAATACAACAAGACTGCAAAATATATAGATAGTTTAAAAGGTTTATTGTATATGCGGAATTGCAATGTCCCATTTTAGACATTACGTCAGTTAATAAAAAAGCAAGTGCGGTGATAACAACAATACAGGACGCGCGTAACGAAACCACCTATAATAAAATTTTTGAAAAAATGGAAAACATTTCTAGCGACATTGAAGATAAGGGATATGATGTGTGGTCGGTATAAACAATTAATTTTTAAATCATTCATCACCATAAAGGAGGGGTGGTAATTAACTTTATAATTAACCACTTTAATTAGTGGACTGTATCAAAATAGGTTGGTGGGGTTGTATTCATAGGGTGTGAACTGAAACATGAATTTTAAGTATTACGTTTTTTAATATCACTGTTTGTAGTCACCATACGCCACTGAGGGTTCCTAAACCCAATCGTGAAATATTAATAATCAATTCGATCCCATCCTTTTAGTGTTTTTTTGACTCTTGTGGTTGGTTCTATCTGCAAAACAACAGTAGTAAGAATTCAATAAAAACCCTTTCAAGTGTTTGAAAACAATTTTTATTTTTCAATATCTTTTAAAAATAAAGTTTGAAGCAAACTACTGCCTTTGAAATACCTGGACTAACCCCTATGTTTTAAAGTAACAAGCGGAAGTTACTGATTTAAAGTGGAAGATAAAAGTATTTTTCAGGATATTTTTAGAACTTATTGAAGGGAGATCTAAAAATAACAGAGAGGACTCGTCTAAACTCTCTAAAAAGACTTTTTTCTAAAGTCATGTCGCAATATATGGCATAGGCCCTTCTAACTGCAATTGTTCTCCCAACCAGCTACATTATTACTTTGAACTTGAATATTTTATTAGAATTCTTCCATCAGGTATAGATTTCGATGCTAATATAGATATAATTTTGCATCCATAGAAAATTACTGCTTTCCTTATTGTTGTTGTAATATTGTTTATTGTAATATGTTTTCTATGTAGTACTTTATTTTAACAATTTTAATATTCAAGATGTATAAATCATAAAGGCGATTGCAATTTGTATAAGAATATTTCTACCTCAGTGACACTTTTTTAACTCGGAACTTGCGATTCTTGTAAAACCAATGTATTATTTGAAAATTTCTGGATTTCTTGTTACTCAAAGGTTAATAACAAAGCTTATAATAAATAGTGAGGCCAAAAATGCCTGGAAACATCGAAATAAATATATAAAGCAATAAATAGTTTTGCCTATAACAGTTTTCCAAATATTGACTTTTGAATAATGGCATTTAAGTGACTTTACCATGAATAATCTAAATAGTTTGACTTACGGCGAAATGCTGTTTTTTTATCATAGTTTTGGTAATTGTTTCATAAAGGTCCTTACAAAACTGATAACCAGGTGTGATTTTGAGACTCGATGAAACCAAAAAGCGACAGTAAAAAGATCTATTGGATGTAGTCTGCGAGAGAATGAGTTATACAGTTGTTACATGTTCGTTAAAAGTAAAAAGTAGTTCTCGCCCGATCACTGAAGTTGAGCAACGTCGGGCGTGTTAGTACTTGGATGGGTGACCGCTTGGTTTAGTTTTATCAAGGTGTCACTTCTACCGCCTGTGAACACAAATTTGGCAGCACAGTTGCTAAAATATACAGGGTGGCTCAACGAAAAGGTCGCACCCCTATTTGTGACTCTCCTGGTATATTTTGGGAAAAACGCTCGGACACGGTAATTTTGATTTCTAGGGGGGTCTGGCATGAATGACCATTCCTGCATCCTCGTCAATCGGACTACTGGGTGTCTCGGTCAACAGCAGTATGTCCTGGCATAACCAGATCAGGTTGCTAACATCGCAAAATCAATCTCGCAGAAGCTTGGTGCGCTATTTCTTGCTCTACAAAGCGCAAATAAGACCGTGCTTAGAATATTGCTCACACATCTGGGGTGCTGCACGAGAGCTGTGCGTCTCCGGCGACCCGGAGTTGATCCGGGATATGGTAAGTATGGAACACTGCAAACATGTTGCCGAGACGTTTCTGTTTTACAGATATTGTCACGGCAGATGTTCCCAGGATTTGACCCGCCTCATCCCGCCCCCAGCAACGCCTGTTAAACAGTCACGACAGACGGCAGGAGCGCACCCACTCGTTGTACAACTGGAGACGCCTAGAACATCGCTTTACAATGTCTCCTTTTTTTGACGCACTGCATTACTGTGGAACTAACTCCCAGGACATCTGTTTACCCCTAATTGCAACCTACAACTACTATGTTGGGGTGTGGAACCTTCTGCAAAATGCACTAAAACCATCGATAAATGTCAATGACTAAAACGCAGTTTTATCCAAAATACCGAAACTGAATTATTGCACTCGACGCGCGTTTCACTAGCATGTTAGCATCATCAGGAGATGATTAAAACTACATTAGAATATTAGAACCTACAACTATTAAAGAACCGTGACAATCAACATCTTCGCACACACACCGCTCCTCGAGTGCCATAGGATTTCTCTTTAGTATGTGTGTCACTGGCATAAAAAGGGCAAGAAGCAAACGTTGCCGAAACGTAAGTGATGAAGTAATGAAGAATGCGATCCGCGAAATACGAGGTGCTACAGAGAAGTACAACAAATATATATGGATAAGTTAAAAACATAGAAAAAATATGAGGTTATAAGACCTAAAAGTGGCCAGGGAGTGTTATCTCTGCCGGGTGTTGAGAAGTTGGTTTGTGATACTTATTCACGGTTGCGGGCCGGTGCGTCCCGAGAAGATTTGAATATTTATTTTGAGCGACTAGCAAAATCGATGGGTGGTGTACCTCCCGAGAATATTGTAAACTATGATGAAACCAATTTAATCGATGTCTCCGGCAAAAAGTAGTCTCAAATCGGGGTATGAAGTATTTTCTAAGGGATTATGAATACATCAAAATCTTCTACGTCTTTGATGTTTGTTGCGTCTGGGAGCCAGGACAATAAATGATGATTGGAGGTAAAATTTCATCCCATTTATCTTTAGAAGCAATTCAAATGTGCTAGGAATGTGAGATCTCTCTTGTTTTCCTGCCGACCAATTCCAGCCACTTGACGCAGCCACTAGGCGTGGCATTTTTTCGATCGCTGAAAGAGGCCAGGCGTAAAATTCTGCTAAATTGGAAAAAGTGTCCTGGACGAATTCCCCATTGGAATTTATAACGCCAAATCAAGAAAAAGTATCCAATCAGGATGTAGAATTAGAAAATGCGGAATTATCCTACTTAATTCAGAAGAGGTTGTATCCTAACTTCCAGATGCATCTGAGGAGGGCAGGGATAATTCTATAGTTGAAGATTCTGTTAAGAATATACTTCAATGCTTGAGGTACGATAATGTGTCAAAGTCAAGAAAACAACGAAAAAAAGTTACTGCTGAACCAGGTTGCAGCGTCTGTGGAACGGATTTCATCGACAACAGTGGTAGCAGTGAACAGAAGAACAAACTAATGATTCGGAATCTTCTTATCAAAATGATGTGGTTGAAAATAATTTGGAAGATGTACTGATTGAAGAACAATGGGCAATCAAGAATGAAAAAAAAGACTGGAAAAAAGAAGCATGTAGGGAAATAAAATGTGAATAAGTTTTCGCCGCGCACCCTGTACATAGTATTCCATAACATAAAAATACTTAAATTAAATCTAGGATACCCGCTCTGTTTGTGCGGCCAATCAATGAGATTCTCTATTGCCGCGAAACTCTATATGAATAATTGGGTCAACAGACCAGTCACCAGTCACCTAGTAACATCGGCCACCGGTACTTGACACACATCAAATGTGACGTGCTGATTTCGGGCGGTTTTGGGCGAAACAAATTAAATTAAGCTCACTTATTTCGTAAATCCTACTAAAATGTAAATGTAGTTATTCCATAGTGTTGGTAGAATAATGCCAAGCGTTTTCTAGTAACGATTAAACTTGTTAAACGGTCCTGCGTGTTTTGTTTAGTTTCCTAAAGGTAAAGGAAAATTAGCCAGCGAATGGCGTGTGCAATCGACTGTTCGCCCCTCTGTGTAATACCTACGCAAATTGGTATTTATACAAAGCATCCTGAGGACTTATGCGATTTCAATAAGGGTGATTGTTGTTTGGTAAAGTTCTTCAGTCAACATTACGTAGGTCAACTTGAAACAATCGCCGATAAATTAAGCGCTAATTTTTTAAGGGAAAAATATTCCCTTAAAAAAGAAGAACACGTGTCAATGTTTGTATGATCATAGATATTTCAGAATTTACGTTTTTTGACCAAATCGTTGGAAAGGTGGAGCCGCCACAGGCCACAGTCACGTCGAGGTATTTCAAAATTTAAACATAAAACTGACAAGAGGTCTGAGCGATAATACAGGCTCCTGTCTAGTTACCAATTTTATGTAAACCATATTTGGATAAGAAGTTAATGATTTGCTTTATTGTTTTCAATTTTTATTAGTTTATACTTGAAGTTTGAGTAAAAACGGTTATTAGAAAAACTTATTATTTAACGAAATATTAAGGCCGAAACATAGAAAATTATTGCTATTCATTACATTTTACCATATATTAGTTACTTACTTTCTGCGGTCGCCAAAACTCCAATCTAACCAAAACTAACCCAAACTAGCCAAAGAGATATATTGAAAATAAGTTTTAATATAGAACAAGGCATATAAGTATTTGCTATATTAATACTGGTTTGTCTGGGTTAATTTTGAGGTCAACTCATGCTAACTCAAAGTAATTAATGTTAACCGAATCTAACCCAAGATAACCAAAACCACAACCGACTGGGGTAAAGGTGACTGTGTCAAAACTGATCCATGCTAATCAAAACTAGACAAAGATACGTATTGAAAGTCAGTATTAATATGAAACAGAACAATATTAATAACGCTATATTAAGACTGGTTTGTAAACCAATATTAATAATGCTATACTTATTACTATTGGTTGGTTAGCAAGAGTTAGTACGAAGCTCAATCCCTCTCGCTCTCTGATATTAATCAAAACTAACCAAAGAGGAGTACTGAAAACCAGATTCTATATGCTGGATTAATAGAGGAAGTGAGGGTAATTCGGAATACTGTTGGTAATTTGGAATATTTACTTATTGAAGCTATTCGTGACGTCATCTCATTAAATATAGTATAAATTACTAGTTTACCCTGTATTTAGTTGACAACTGATTTTGTAGTTATTTTTATTTATAGTAAAGGGCAAACATATATGAAAAATTAATTATGGCGTGACTAAAATTTTTCTAGCCGAAATTAAATCAGCACTCATCGCCTCGATTTTTGTTTTTAAATTAACTTTGATTGAATCCTCAGGTAAGTAAAGGCTTATATTTTAAGATGTTAATTGTATTTTTTCGCATTTATTTTTTTGCGGATTATGGCGTAGATTTTCATATTGCTACTTTGGCATATTACAAATGATGCAATTGGAATATTCTAAATTAAGCCGGCGGCGACTTGTTAGGAAACAAGTTGACCTTGTCCACTTTGTC
>JAEQML010084118.1:0-10241 GCA_016904865.1 Pissodes strobi | reverse complement strand
GCTGTCTGTGAAATGCGGAATGAAGGGCTCCCAGGGCCACCCAGCGCTCGGAGATCCGAATGGCCGGGGACTTTACCTCCGGAATATTTTGATCCTGGAAGCACCATCACGTCCATATTATTATATTCCTACTGTGGAACCCGGAATCACCAGCGCGGAAACGGAACGTGATTCGGGAAAACCACTTAGCGCCTCCCAGTTCTGGTGGGGTGGTCTTTCACCGGACGATGCGAGTAGGCGTATGCATCTACCACCTAGGGCCGCTTCCACTGGATGCATCGGCCTCAGACTATTTCCTTTGGTGGTCCCTAGTCTGACAGGGGTAAAAATAGGGTTTGTTGGGTCACTCCCTAGTGATCAGCTCCAGACTTTGTACTTTGGTGGTCTCCATCCTGGGGGAGGACGATGGGATTTAATGGGTCACATCCCGTGGCAACTCGGAATGGCGAGGGCGTCACTCCCCGTAATCAAACTGCTCTCACCAGTTTTATGTTCCTGCCAGCTAATACAATGCAATCCCTCTTGTCACAAACTGTCATTGATCAGCTCCAGACTTTGTACTTCGGTGTTCTCCAGCCTGGAGGAGGACGATGGGATTTGATGGGTCACATCCCGTGGCAACTCAGAATGGCGGGGGCGTCACTCCCCGTAATCAAACTGCTCTCACCAGTTTGACGTCCCTGCCATTATAAACAAACAAATTTATTATTTATCTCCTCCTCTAAGGGCACTACTTGAGTTTTGGTTCCTGTCACATCGGTAAATGTTGTAGTCAAGTAAACCCATCTCACTGTCATTGACATCACAGGTTAGCCAGGATTCTGTCAGAATAATTAAAGAATAACAATTGGCGGCAATATTGGTTTGTAGAGTTTTTAGTTTAGTATTTAAACCTCGAACATTTTGGTAAAAGGCATCAAGGTACTGCTTGCATAGAGAGGCCCTACTTTGTGTTTTTTCCCAATACAATGCTTGGAATACGATTTTGATATTTCATAACAACATTCTCTCCATTACCTTTACGTGTTCGAAATTCAGTTTGTAACACTTTATACCTTTCTCTCTCCTTAGCGGTTAGGTCAAAGTTTACGAACACTTTTTCATCCTTGAGTTTGTGACCACACTTAATTAACTTTTGAACTTCCGCTGGTGATTCTAAGGTCAATATTAAAGCCCTGAAATTGTTTTTGTTTGGGTTACCCATTCTCAGGGTTTGAATTACACGAGGAGAGTCTGTATTTGACAAAATGAAATTTTTTTTTTTTATTTGAACAGAATCCGGGTCGGAATCGTTTCCTTCTGGAACATTAAACAACATCAAATTATTGGCATGATTTTGGCGCTCCTGTAGTTCCACAAAAATATCAGCTTCATTGTAGTTTGATACTGGAATGTTGGAGGAAACAGGGTTGTTGGGTGGAAACTGCATAGCAGGGGTCTTTTTAAGATTATCAACCTCCTGTCGTAGTTCTTCAACAGCCTTTATGAGTGATGGTACAACTTTCAGCCCATTTTGACAGTCTGGGTAAAAAAATCTGAACTGGCGAGCACCCTTAAGTTCCATTATCTTAATCTCTGATGCGTTCAGTCCTGAGCATACTTTTTTTTATGAAACAATCTAGAGCAACTGTCGCAAGGAACCTGCTCTGTAGCTGTGATAACTAATTTACAACCACATAAATCAGCCATTTTTAGGTTAGAGTTGATTTATATAATTTTCACAATTAATTCTTATTTAATCAGTACACTAACAATTGCACAGCTTAATGGTCTCCCAAACAACAATTCCATTCCAAAATATGATAAAAAGATTTAATATTTAAAAAGTAATTTGGTTTTCAAATCAACAAAAATAAACAAACAAATTTATTATTTATTTACTCATTTACTTCCCCTTTCATTTAATACAGTTATAATTCTTCTTGCATTCATATGTATTTTATTTAAAAAAAAATTGCAATAATCTCATTTTTTTTAAATAAGTTTGAAAATATATTTCCAGAATCTGTTGCCATATTGTAAAATATCATACTTACGAAAAAAAAAACGGCCATGTGGTTTGCACCATCGATGTTTGAATATTTACTGTTTTTGAGTTAGTTTCGGTTAACTAAAAATTATCATTTTAAACCGCGGAAAGGATCTTGGTTGCAGTGGCGTTCCGCGATTAAAGACGATTATTTTTAATTTGGGTTAGATTAGGTTAGCAACTTCAATTTAAGTTGTGTCCAGAGCACATAGAGTGTCCAAGCTCAAAAATCGTTCGTGGCAAATTGACTCTGTTGCCAAAATTCAAGCACTTAATTAAAGGCGAGATGAAAAACAATTTCTCGACTTCTTAATTAAAATTATTTTAAGACTACAAATGTTTAAAAGTTTTTCCTTTCACTTACAGTAAATGACATGTTTTACAAAAATGACGTCAAAATCTCTCAAGGATTAGATGAAGAGATGATTGAACAAACAAAATGGTTGGAAAATATTGGGCCATCCCCGCGATCACGTTAAACTTTTCCAATGTTGCCATAATTAATTAAGAAATGTTTTGAAACGTATGAAAAAAACTTGGTCTCACATTCGCGCCACCAATTGGATAAGTGCGCTACGGTAGACTCAAACAGAAATATCGTAAGAACTGAAATTTAAAAACTTGTCAAACTGACCCTTAGTTCTTAAAATATCGACTTTCGAAATTGCGAAAGAGTAGAGTGTCCATGCACTTCAATCTTTAAACCCTCAAAAAAACAATAATTCAGATTTACCGTATTGTATCCAAATTTTCTGAACAGAACAAAAAATCTATTTTTATAGTTTATAATTATTATTTATTTAATAAATTTTTAGAAGTACTTATTTTGTCTTATAAGGGGGATCATAGGAAAAATGGTTTATGCAACTTAGAATTAATGTCATTCATTACGACACTGGCATACAGCGCGTGTCGTAATTCTCATACTCGTGCCTTAATACCGCTCATTGCGTAATAGACCACTGAGGTCTTAATTACCTTTCTATTAGACTAGTACTCATGCCAAATGATATATTACAGGGTATTTAAAGGCATTGAGGGTTTTCGTGGCAAAATTATTAATAACTAATTTCATTTATTTTCTTACCTCTGCTGTGTATTGGGTTTCTTCTCGGGTTTCTTATACCCATTTCTAACGGTTATAAAGTTACTCAGGAATATCGTAATTTTTACCATCCAGCAATCAAAGTAAGGCAACTAAAGAACCAGTTATATTTCGACGATAAAAATAAATTTCACTGTCACAGTATTGTACTTGTAATATGTTTAAATAAGTAAAATGAAAGCATATACTCTTTGAGAGAAAGTGAACAATAATTCAATAAGTTTAGGCGAGTGTGGCGAAAATGTTTTATCATTACCCGAAATTCAGGTTGAGAAATCATTTTTCTCTACCTTCCCCTATAAGTCACTATCATTTACCAAGGGCAATAATAGAGGTCTCTGGCACCTATCAGATTTTTGAAAGCAGCTACCTAGATTTAATTTCGACAATAATGATTATTAAAGATCATTTGAAGAAGATTTGAGTGATAGGCAACCAGCCATAGCGTATAAAACAAAAATTAATAAATTAACAATTAAGTACCGCAGGATTTTATAATATGCTTTAGCACTCTAAAAACATTATATTAACCACGGCTTAGAAACCTATTATTGCCCTTATTTCTTAAATCGACGGTCGGGCAATAATAGCGCCTTTCTAAACCTTTCTTGCCACAATATTACGCACAGGCTTACAGCGTCCGGAGTTTTCAAGACTTCTTTACTTACAGTACTAGATTTTTAGAATACTAAAAGCAGCCAATGAATTTGGCTCTAAATTATTTAAAAATTAGTCGCTACAGCACATCATCCAAATTAACTCAAGATAACCAGTTACGAAACATCATCAGTCAATTGGATTGGATTAACGGCTCAAGCGACAACTTTTGGTGTAATCTAAACTCCTAAATGTTGATGTCATTCTTCACTTATTTTAGTATAGAATTCCTTCATTGAACAAAAATATATTACATGTTTATATTAATTAACAACAAGCAATAATTATAAATGAAATGACCAAAATCAGCCTTGGCACTTATTGCTGAAACGATCTTGTAAAACTTGTCTACCGAATTATGGTGTCGAAACTGACACTATTTTGGTCGCGGGAATTATTAAGCTAAGGCTTATGTTTAATTGATCAGCAAAATATTCAATATTTTGTCGGAAAAAATAATAATCGAGCTAGCGCCTCGTGTTGAAAACTAATACTTTCAACACTCGTTATATAACATATTTTCAATTCAGCTATTAGCTTATTATATCAATTTTGCTGCTCGTTCATTAACTTTGCTTACAAAAATATTTTCATTTTTCAAATACTTATCAAATTCCTTAAGCTAAGGTGTTTCTTCGATGTTTTCTTTTAGACACGAAATAATTATAATTTGTGTATAATATATTAATATTTTAATGTAATTTGATATAATAAAGGATCATCATGCTGAAATTATAGAATCTTCTTTATTCTAAAATTTAAGTATGTAATCCTGCACCACAATATACAGTCGGTAGGAAACTGCCTCGGCTAACTTTAGGTTCTAGTCAATGAACATGGATGTCTTGCATTAGCCATGTCAGAACATTGGAAAAATGCAGAGCAAATTCAACCTTTTAAGTTGCTCAATTATAGTTTAGCAGCATCAGGAAAGCATTGCTTGCTTAGTGTGAGTTTCCATTGTGCTAGTGCGCTGAGCACTCTTGCACTGTCTTGGTCCATGTTGTTTTTCGTTATTGGTTTTCGTGTCGACTTGGTTCCTAGGATGTCATTGGATATGTCCTCGTTGTTGTTGAGTTCTTGATGCCGGTTAGTGAAGGAGCGAGTGTTGTTTGATTTTGCGATATTAAGCAGACGAGAGAATAACTGTAGACACCTAGGCGAGGCTGATCGCTTTGGATTATGCAGATTTCTCCGCAAGTCCAAAACGATCACCCCAGGAAAGAACTGCACGTGATACGCAGGGTGTTAGCCCCTGACTCTACTTCTACGCATGGAGCCCATACGGCGAGCTACCCCGTGCAGTCCCTTAATGCCTGTACACCCCCGTTTTTAGGCGGGAACCCGGCCTAGGGCATCAGCGATGCTCTCGTCTCCAGCTGTTTTTGAATCATTCTAATTTTGTTAGTGATCTATGTGATTTAGAATTTTTGAAAAATTTTTGAAAAATTTTGATTTAAAATTTTGAAAAATTTTTTGAGTTTGAGATTTTTGATTTTTCGAAAAGAACGAACCTTTTAGAAATTTTGAAAATTTTTTGAGTTTTTGAAAATTTTGAACGTTTTTGGAAATTTTAAATTTTGAAGATAGAATGATATTGATATTATTTTTTTGGGTTTTTTCATTTTTTCTTTGTGTAATGTGAATGTGATTTAGTGCTCTGGTGGGAGTAGTAAGCTTTTATGTACTGTTCTGTTTGGATGTGCTACTCTGCTGAATAGTGTTCGTATGATTGGGTTTGTGTGGTTGCGAACTTGTTCTAAGAATATTGTGTGTTTGCCTGCCAGATATGTGTTTATTGTGTCTACTTTGAGGTCGTTGTGAATGTCTGCATTGCGAACGTACCAAGGTGCGTTCACAATTTGTCTGAGTGTTTTGTTTTGGAATGTTTGAAGTTTTTTCTTGTTTGTTTTGCATGCATGTGTATATACTATGGCTCCATATAGAATTTTGGGCTTTATTATCTGATTATAGAGCATTAGTTTGTTCTTTAGTGACATTTTACTATTTCTGTTAATTAATGGATAGAAAGCTTGTTTGGCTGCAATGCCTTCGTTTACTTTTGCTTGAATGTGCTTTTGAAAAGTGAGTTTGCTATCTAGGGTTACCCCTAGATATTTAAGAGAGTTTGACCATCTTATTACTGAGTTTTCGAGATTTAAATTTGGAATAGGTTTATTACGTTTAGTTGTTATGAGCAAGGCCTGTGTTTTTTCTTCATTAATTTTAATATTCCAAGTTTCTGCCCATTCGTATATGGAGTCTAAGTGTTGTTGTATGTGATTTTTGAGTCTTGTGTGATTGTTGTTTTTTGAGAATATGCATGTGTCGTCTGCGTATATGGAGAGTTTAGTGTTTGGGTGTCTAGGTATGTCTGTTGTGTATAATGAGTATAGCGTAGGCGACAGAGGAGAGCCTTGGGGGACTCCTGCCTCTATGCGCCTTGTGGTGGATAGTGCTGTGTTTATTTGTGTAGTGAAGGATCTGTGTTTGAGGAATGAGGCTATGAGTTGAGTTAGTGGAGGTGGAAAATTGTGTAGTCTGTCTAGTTTGTGTATGAGTCCTTCATGCCACACTTTGTCAAAGGCTTTTTCGACGTCAAGGACTACAACTCCGGTCGATGCCCGTCTTTGCAATCCTCTAGTCGCCTCCTCAACAAGCCTGGCAAGTTGGAGCTCGGTGTTGTGTTGTTTTCTGAACCCAAACTGTTCGTCTGGGATCAGATTGTTTTGTGATATGTGTGAGTTTAATCTCTCCAACATAACCTTCTCCGTCAGCTTGCTCAGCGATGAGAGCAAGCTGATAGGTCGCCAGTTTTGAGGAAAGATCAAGGTTTTGTGAGGTTTAGGGATTAGTATTATTTTTGCTTTTTTCCAAGATTTTGGAAAGTGTTTTAGTGATAGTATTGTGTTTATTATGTAAGTGAATTTGAGTATGGCTGTTTGTGGTAAGTTTTTTAGTGCTCTGTTTGGTATGTTGTCGTAGCCGGGTGCTTTTTTCGGGTTTAATTGCGCAATAATTTGCGCAATTTCTGCGGTGTTTGTTGGTCGTGTTTCGTCGTCTTGGTGTTCGTTTTCGTAAGTTAGTATTTCTCTGTAGTTTCTCTCTATGGTTGCCTCGTGATCTATATCCTGGGCCCCATCGCCTAAGGTGAATTGCGATTCCAGCGAGTCTGCGAAAGCCTCAGCCTTCTCTTCGCTGGAATACACCATTCCTCTCAGTCCATGGATGTTAGGATATGTCACTTTGTTGCGACCTTGCATCGTTTTGGCGATTTTCCATAGAGAGTTGTTTTGTGGGTTGACTGTTGTGATGTATTCTGTCCATGAGTTGTTTTTGTGAGTTTTTATGTCTGTTTTGATCGTATTCGTGAGTCTGTTTGCTAGTGTGTTTAAGTCTTGATTGTTTGTTAGTTTGGCTCGTCGTTTTAGCCTGTTTCGGAGCCTTATGTTGTCTTTTATGTTTTGTGGAAGCGAGTATGGGTTGTTTTGATTTGTGTGTACTGTTTTTGTGGCTGCGTTTATGGCTGCTTGTATCTCCCCAGTGAACCTAGCAACTTCGTTGTCTAGTTCCGCTTTGGAGGCGATGTATGGTAAGTTGCGCATGTTTTGTGTTCAGTATTCTTTGAATATGTTCCAGTGTATGAATTGTTGTATGTTTGCTTGTTTGTGTTCGTGTATGTTGTTTATTGTGATGGCAATCGGAGAATGATCTGATGAGGATAAATCCTCCAGACTGTCAATCACAACATTGTGTGCGATGTTTTGAGTGAGTACTATGTCTAGTATATCTGAGCGTTCGTGATGGAAGTGTGTGGGTTCAAGTGGTGCTTGTACTGTGAAGTGCAGTTCTTGCGAAGCTCTTAGTAATGCAGTGCCACCTGCATTGGTGGCCCTGCATCCCCAAGATCTATGTTTGCAGTTAAAGTCTCCTGCTGCAAGAACTGGCAGTGTGTAGTTGAATAGTTTTGTGGTTTCGTCTAGTGGTAAGTTGTGTTGTGGTGGTTTGTATACTGAATGAATGACAATGTCTCCGTCAGTTAGACTGACTTTGATGCTTGTCACCTCCAGTATGTCTGACTGTGGTGGTTGTATTGCGTCATGTGTAATGTTGTTTTTTACAAAAATGGCAGTGCCGCCCCCCATACGCTGTGCCCTGTCATTTCTATAGATTGTGTAGTTTTTGATGTGTAATCTTGTTTGTGGGCGTAGGAATGTTTCCTGTACGAGTGCAATGTCTATGTTATTTTCAGTCAGGTAGTCAGCAAACTCGTGTCTTTTGGGGTAAAGAGAGTTCGCGTTCCAACTGACTAAAAATAGGTGCTTTGGTTTATTATTAGCCATTGAGATTAGCAAATAGTCTCAATGTTGGATTTTTATTTATAATTTCTGAAATTTTATTCAGTTTTGTTACTATGTCTTGTTCAGACATAGTAAGAAGAGCAATTAATCCGTTTGCTTGCGGCATTGCACTCGTTTGGGAGTTTGTGTTTATGTTTTTGTTTGTGGGTGTTGTTTGTGTAGGTTTTGGAGCTTGTTGTTGTGGTTGTTGTTGTTGTTGTTGTTGTTGTTGTGGTTTTGTGACTTGTGCAAATGTTATGTTTGTGTTCACTGGCCGTGTTTGTGGTAGAGGTTTCTTGAAGTTAGTGTTTTTGGAGCATTGTGAGTAGTTAGCTGGGTGTTCCCCCCCGCAGTTGCAACACTTTGCTGGGGTATCAGTGGTTTTGGTGCACTCTTTGTAAAAGTGCGGACCTGCGCACCTATGGCACACAGGTTTGGCGTAGCAGTTTGAGATGGTGTGCCCAAACTGCTGGCATTTGTGACATTGGGTTTGAATTTTGTTAATGCTTCCTCTCTGAAGCTCTACACTGACTGGCATGTAATTAATCCTGTCTTCTTCCAGAATTTTGATGTCGGACTGAGGAAGAAGTACTTTGACTGAATTGGTAAGAAACTGACGTCTCCTACCGACCTTCAGCCAGTAGATCTCCTTGGGGGAATAGCCCCTGTCCTCTAGGTCGTGTTTGATGTCCTCAATGTTCATTTTGTTATCTAGGCCCTTGATGATGACATTTAGGAGCCTATCTTCCGGGAGGAAGTAGGAATGATATGGGAACTTTTTGCCTTGCAAATATCTTGTGATGCCTATATGGTCTCCAGGAGTATTTGGGGTTAGTTGAATGCCTAGTTTTGATTTTTTAACATTTCCGAAACCAAGTTTCAGAATTGTTAAATCTTGGAATATTACTTTCCAGTGCTCGGGGCATCTGATGATGATGGGCACCACATCTGATTTTTTGGGGGCTGATTGGGCACTTGGGGTTGGTTGGAGGGTTTTGATTTGTGGCTGAGTTTGGGCCGAAGTACTGGCCTCTGCGTGCTTCTTCATCGAAGCAGCTAATATTGGTTTGACAGTGGCTGGAAAATTATTGGGAGGGATTGTGTCCCTCTTTGATTTTTTCAGAGGTGGGAACTCCTCTGATTTGGGTATTCTGGAAGGTTTTTCAGAGTCTGAAGAGACTTCCATCTCTTCGTCCTCCTTGGTTTCAACTGCGGGGGGTTGCACTATGTTTTGTGTACTGTTTTGTTGTGTGGGTGTGTCTGTGTCGGTGATTTGCGGCACATTAAAATGGTTCGTCATGTTCTTCATATCTGATGAGAGTTCATTGATTTTTGCTAAGAGTTGTGCAATTTGCGCACTCTGTTCATAAATAAGTTTGTGACTTTTGTCCGAGTCTTGTCTTAATTTATTGATGGTTTTTCTAAGCTCGAGGTTTTCTGCCTCGAGCTTTTTGATAAGAGACGATTCCATTTTAATATGTGTCTTGTGTTGTGTTATTGTGTTTGACGTGTGTTTTAACTTACTTGTGTGCTTGGTAATTGGAGACTTGTCGCGTTCCTTTCTCACCGCTCCGGTCATCGCCTCTTCCGGCGGAATTTTCGTCGTGCAGGCTTCCCTGCTGCCTGAGTTTTCTGCTTCCTTCGTTGTTGTGGTGTGTTGTTCTGCTGCTGTGTTCACAAAGTGACGAGATACATGCACTCTATAGGTACGATCGTGCCGTCACTCTGTGTTGCGCTTGTTGCGCTAACGTCAAACGAATTTATACGCCAGCGTGAGCCAACGTCAAACGATTTTTGGTAGCATACACTACACTGAAAAGTATAGTGCTGCCTTTCGTGCCGTTAGCGTATTTTGCCTCACTTCACTTTTTAACTTGTTTTCGCAGAGCGGATGGGTAAACGTGTTGCCAGCGCGGCCGAAGCAACAGAACTAATAATAATAATAATAATCCAGGAAAGCATTCATGGAGGTACAGTCATATATGTGCGACAGGGAATTTCATGGAAGAAAAAAAGTGACCTTTCAAGGTATTCTGTTAAAAAAACTTTTGAGTGTTCTGCAGTGGAGCTTTTACTTGGTAAACATCATGTTGTTATTTTATCAGTTTAT
>JAEQML010084117.1:0-10241 GCA_016904865.1 Pissodes strobi | reverse complement strand
TATATATATTGTACTGATAAAGGGTATGTATATGCACAGCCTACTGCGAGTAGCCTCGAATGACATTGCGCTACAAAACTTATAATAGGTAACAATAATGGCTCACGAGAAACTAAAGATCTGATAAACGCGTTTGGTAAATAGATTCCTATTCGATGTTGCCTCGGCTGCTATAAGCGCATTTACCTTTCTCGAGTCATGATTCACTTATTCTGTTATCTTTAAGAGAGCTTTGAATTGGTAATTGTCTTGAATTCGACTGTATTGAGTATAAGTAATAACCCAGCCGCTGAATCAATATATAAGAAAATGTAGTTCCCCTACTAGTGCCTGGCAGTCAAACTATTTAATTAATCTAAATTCGTAGACATATTCAATTTTGAATGTAGAATATACATTAGCCCTAATGAATACCCAATAGTTAAGCTAATTAATAACCAATAATTAAAAGTAAAAAGAGCAAATGCACATTATCTTCAGAACGACAGATAGGTATTAGTTAGAACTGCCTATAGTGCTATAAGTTCAGTTGCCTAATTATTTATTCCAATTCGTTGTAAACTGGCCTCAACACCTTATGTTAAACATTTTTGTCTGCAGCAGTTCCTCAATTTAAAACAATTTAAAGAATCATCTGCCTGACGGACGGTCACAGTTCGTGGAAAAGGATTGATTATCCACCGTGCAATAATTCAAAGCAAAAAAGCGCCTATAAATAGTTGAAAATAATTATTCCTGACAAAAAGGAAAACACTGACGGAGGGATGGGGTACTTCTGCTGTTTAAAAACGTCAAGAGCAGAGCTGTATTGTGCCTGCTCAGGGAGGGTATCAGGCGACTCAATGTGGGCACATGACAACAGATGCTGTTAAGAGATTCGGCAGTCGGTATTCATTAAGTATTGTTAACACTGCAATATAAATGCGAGACACGTGCTATTGCAGTTGGACAGTCGACATTATAGCTTTAGGTGAATGTATGGCTTTAGTTTTTTCGTCAAAAGGCTAACGCAAATTTAAGATATTCCCGTTGATTCCTATTCATATAGTGGAAAGATGCTTTCAGTCAAAAAAAAAACAGTGAGAAACCCTCCCTGAACCTGTCCTTGAATCTATAACCTTTAGAAACCGATTTCGACGCAGATGGCAGAGAAACCGGACACAAATTGGATCCGCTCGCATCAATGCACTGACAGAGGAAATAAGGGTTAAAATCCGGGAGTATAGAAGCCAAGTACGGCTGGAAGCTCGCCAGGCGTGTCCGCGGCGGTAGTACCCAAATCCCATCGATCAAATATCGTGGTCTTGATATCGTTAGCGATCTGGGAAAAGCGTAGGCCTTCGCCGATTACCTGGGGGGCGTCTGCAGTAAGTCGCCTGATACCCTCCCTGAGCAGGCACAATACAGCTCTACTGTTAACGTTTTTAAACAGTAGAAGTACCCGCATCCCTCCGTCAGTGTATGATAAGTTGAGAGTCACTCCGGCGGATATCCGCAAAGCTCTCAGTCGTTTGCCGAGAAATAAAGCTCCCGGCCCCGGACAATATTCCGAACTTAGTCCTGAAAAACTTGCCTAAAAAATCAATTATCCATCTTATGCATATAATTAACGCGGTAATCAGGCTGCTACATTTCTCGAAATCCTGGAAAGCAGCGTGCGTCATACACATCCCTAAACCAGGGAAAGATCTCGCACTACCTTCGTCATATCGGCCGATCTCTCTGCTGAACACCCTCGGGAAGGTGGCTGAAATGCTAATCTTGCCGGGGATCAGTAGGGAGGTCGATCACAACCGTCCGCTTCACATAGTATCCCTAATCGCATCATACCTTGCAGAACGCAGTTTCGTTGCTAAAGTAGATAAATACACTTCTGCGAGCAGGAGGCTCCTGGCAGGGGTGCCACAGGGCACAGTATGGTCGCCGCTACTGGTCAATCTTTTTATTGCAGATATTCCATCTCATCCCGAAACCAATAAAGCCCTATTTACCGACGATACAGCAATTTACTCCTCGCATCTTATAGCGGAAGTGGCGAAGTCCAGATTAAGCGAGCACATGAACGTGCTTGTTTCCTATTACGAGAGGTGAAAGATCTCCCTTAATGCGAACAAAAGAGATCTCATAGTGATCACACGCAAACGAAGGGATATAGATGTTACACCTCTCGTAATAGGCGTAATAGGCAACACACTTATAATACCTAAAGCCCAAGTTAAATATCTAGGTATCACGCTTAATAATAAACTGAATTTTAGTGGGCATATCAAGGCAATAATTAGCAAAAATGCGGCCATAAAGAAAGCACTGGGCTTGCTAGTGGCGAGCAGGTCTTACCTGAGCCCCGCTAATAAGTTCATCTTGTACAAATCTGTGGTAAGGCCTGCATTACTACACGCTGCTCCTCTGTGGTGCTCGGTGGCCCGCACACGCAAGCGAAAACTTCAAATAATTCAGAATAGCTATCTGAGGGCGGTGTTTTCCTTGACTCTACGCAACCGCGTTAGAACCGAAGACCTGCATGCGTGGTCTGGCGTTGAATACGTCGAAGAATACATTGATGGCCTCGCATGTAGATTTTTTGAGCACCAAGTCAAGGGATCGTCGGTCACTGCAAACATCGCAGATAAACGCTACGACCCCGATCATCCCATTAGGCATGACACTATATACAGAGAGATGACTTTATTTTACAAGCAACTAAGGCCGCCATAAGCCCAATTCAAAAGAAACATTAAATACTACCAATAACAACTTTAATATCACCCTTTTACCCCATTTAATCAAATTTTCGAAAAAGACGGAAAATGAAAATACCAGGAGAACAGGAACATTTCGCCTCCGCGGGTAAGTGTCGATCCTGCCGCCTGGCTAGCCACTCACCGTGTTCGGACACGGGCGCGGGCGGGCGGAGCTTATTAAAGGTGCTGTTGCTGTATGTACACGTACTATAAATACGCAGCTGCGCCTTCTCTTCTACAAGTTCTACATTCACACTTGACTTCCAACCACTGAAGCATCCGTGTCTCCGCAGCTGACCTATACGATCTGAAATTGTTAGAATACAGAAGCAGACTTATATCATTAAGTATTTACTTGTATATAGTAGTATTAGGTCTATGTTGTACATAATGTGGTGTCATTTTATCCTATGGTCTGCTGCTCCATGAGAGCATTGAAACAAGGTTTTTCTCAAGTTTTCCTTGTATAATTTTCTTGGTAACTAAACAACATACTGCAAAAAGTAGTATAATCAATATAGCTCCGGCCAACAACTTATCTGTAGCGACTTTGTAGAGAATACCCAGGAAAAGTTCGAGCTACCCGTAGCACTGCTACACCTAACTTTTGAATAGGGTAACATCAGCCCTTTAAGGGCGTCGTGTCCTGTTGGCCACGATGTTGACCGAACAACGCCAGGCACAACAACAGGCCCTAGTTTAACTCGCACTAAGGCGTATTCATATATTAGGACATGCTGCTATATAATTGTTAATAATGAAATAAATGTATGATGATGATGATGCCCTTTTATTGCTCCACAAGACCATCCACCATCTACTACTGCTTTAAATCTGCTGTTTCTGTATGCGTTTATGAAATGTTGCTATTTTTTGTTTCTATTTTTATTTATTTACATATTCAATAAGTAATAAATGAGTCTTGCCAGTTTGTGACACATTAATCGACCTTTTTTGTTCGCAAATACGATTTCTGAATATAAGTAGGATTCCCCGAATGGGAAATATAAATATTTTATTCACATATCAGCGTCGCTTGATAAATGACGCAGACCCGACGGTTCATAGAGGCCAGCTCTGAATAAATGATCTGTTCCCATTAATATTTTTGGAATGGTACGGAATCCGTCCTATCTTTCAGTCCATATGCCTCTATTAGACGAGGGTTAAAATATTTGGGACAAAATTACGGAACATTTTAATTGTAGCAGCAGATATTTGGAATTTCGCAACTTTTTGGTGATATTACATAATGAAAGTAACATTTTCGATAATTAGCAGAAAGTGAAATTACGCCCCCTTTATTACATCCAATTCTGAATATGTTATTATATTTGAACTGAATCTGGTAGTAGGAGAAGGAAACATTTCTATTCATATTTGGATGACGCTGGGAGGAGTGTTCTATAAGTGGCCATTCTAAGAATGAAAATTTCAAGAAATGTAACGACCATCGAATGAGTAACCTTCTGAAATTATTCTTAAAGATTTATCGATGACACCACACTATTCTCAGAAAACTTGAAATATCTACATTAGCACATATCAGCAGATAATTTGTCATTTATATCAACATAGAGAAAATGCAGTATATAAGTGTCCTATATCGCAGCCAAAAGGCAATTAACAAAGTTACTTACTTTGGCAGAATAGTCAATGACCACTCTTTAAAAATAAAATGACGGGTCAAAAAGACAAGGACAGCATTAATAAAAATATTCATATTGTTTAAGTGCAGTGGCTTACGAATGATGACTAAAATTAGACTAGTACGTTGCTAGATTTTCTTAGAGTTTTTTTATGGTGTAAAATCTTCACGGAGCCGGGGGCTTGAAGCAAAAAAAAAACAGTTTTTTTGTGTTCTGAGAAAATGCTCTTTCCTGAAAGGTTAGTGTGGACTCACCAGCAAGCTGGCATACCCCCTAAAAACTCAGCGGTGTTCCGACCTATGCTTTAACCGCTTTGGGTCTCTACTGAAGGCCCGAGGGAGGACTTACGGGATTATCCCCTGTTAAATCCTGGTCTTCCTATAAGATGCCTCGCTTGTGATTGCTAGATCACGCCTTGCTTAATTGTTGTGTCGTCCTAGATAATAGAATAAGCAGGAGTGGATGTTATTCCGCTGCTGCTTTGTGCTTCTTGGCACTGGTCACCTCTCCACAATTAAACTCCTAGGTCTCTTGTGTCTTGCCCATCTGTCTGGGTCGTCTGAATGATTGCGTACCTCAGTTCTTCATCAGCATGATCCTCTGCTCTTTGGAATGCGCGCCTAGCCTTTTCGACGATAAAGTCATCTACTGGCTGCCACTGTAGGTCATCATTTCTGACGAATCACGGTGCGCCAGCTGCCCTCCTTATTAGCGCGTTCTCTGTTCCTTTTAGCAGATTTCGCTGTGTATCCCCAGGCCGTTGAACCATGTGTAAGTTGGGGCCTAGCTATCGTCTTTATCATGGCGAGCTTAGTCTTCAGTGACATTTGACTATGTCTCCCGATCATGGGGTTTAGCATAGCCATTGCCCTCTTGGTTTTGTCTTTTGCCGCTTGGATGTGCCTTTTCCATGTCGTCATAGTTCCCGTGCACTCCAAGGTACTCGACTTCGTAGTTCCAAGGTGCATCGATGTTGTTGGTCCGAATATGCGGTCCGGCACCCCTTTTCCGTCTGGAGGATTATGACCTGCCTTTTGCGCTCATGCACCATCTTTAAGTTCGTCTGTTGGCCTCCTGTAAAAAACAGCTTCATTTAAAAATTACCAAGTTCCAGCATATTATAAGGGATAGACGGATACTAGACAGAATAAGCAAACCAATAGAAATGAACATTCTCAAAAAAGAAACTACAGTGCTTGGGTATTACTTTAGAAAATGATAGGCGGTATGGTCTACTTCAACTCATGCAGCATAGACGAATAGATGGAAAGAGAGATGGCTGAAATATCTAAGAGCAGGATTTGCATACATGTACAGGGTGTGCCACGTTGAAGTTTCACCCTCGTTTTTTTTAAATATCTTAATATTTTTTTTTATTTGAAATCTGAGTTTAGATACTTTTTAGAAATGTTGCCACAGTTAACCTAATGTAATTAAAAAATAGTTTTTAAGTTTCTAAAAAAGTGCTTTTTTAGGCTATTTCTGAAATGAATTGGTAATTTTTTTATCTAACGTCTGTAAAGCTGGAACTTTTATCTTCCAGAATGTAAAAAAAATCAAAAAATTATTTTTATAATCGAAAAAATTAATGTTTATAGCTATGATATTACAAAGTACTAGTGAAACCATAGTGACGATAATTCGATTATCCTTGATACGGGGGCGTATAATAGTTCGGGTAGATAAAAATCCCAGCGTAACAGGCTTCAAAAGAAAGGACCATTCCATTTAAGAAGTAACCTAAAAAATATATATTTTTTTAAATTTTCGAAAAAAGAAATATGTTGTATTTAGATTAGATCAAATGTGGCAACACTTTTAGAAAGTATTTAAGCTAAAATTTGAAATGAAAAAGCTGGTTGAGATATCGTTCAAATTAAAAATAAGGGAGATAAGGAGGGGGGGGATATTTATTTATTTAATTTATTTATTTGTATCATTAGCTTTAGAAAGCCAATTATAGATACAATTTTAACTAACACTATAATAATCAAATTCTACAATTAATTAACCTAGGCTCTATCACATATCTTATTTTTTAGCTCCATTATAAACTTTCTTAGCTTCATTTTCCATGACATTAATATTGGTACAATATTTATTGAAGTTATAATTATAAGAGGCTGCGTTTGATTTGCCCCGCTGCTGCCTTGTTGGCTTCTCTGGCAGAAGAGTACCCCGTTTTACACCCTGGGCCCCGGAACAAAACAAACACTATCTTTATTCCCTTTCTGATTACTCACTGTCTATAAATATTGCACAACAAGTAAAATGTGAACCTAAATTAATTGAATGTATTTAAAAATCTAACAAACTTTCCCATCTCTCCGAAAAACGACAAACTAAAGTAAAATCATTAGCGAATGATGTGCCCCACACGACTAATAGGTAGACTAAGTTAAAAGTTGGACCGAAAATGTCAACAAGCTGACATTATCGATTATCCTCCTACCATTTATAGCCCTCCGTAGCAGCAACTACCACAGGTATACGAGCTGCGGTTAACCTTAAATTTGGAAACATTGTATACATCTCGCTTGAAAAATAAAATGTTAAGTTAGCAAATAATTTTAAATCGTATGGGATAGTTTGTCACAATTCTTCAAGAAATCGTAACATATATTGGCCAGTCACCCGACTATTTTTTTCTAGAAAGACTGCCCTTCCCAGCAAAAAAAAACGAAGATCCCAAATACTAAGCTAAAAGGGCATATTACCCGATATTTTTCTAGAATTATTTGTGTTTATTGTTGTTTTGGAAAAAATGCTTTTTTGAATAGCTAAATACTTGAAAAAACGGATATATCGCTAACAAACTGTCATAACAGTTGCACTATTTATATAGCGTTATATAGTTGAGATGCATTATCACATGGACAGCTTTACGAATAAGAAAAAATACTATATATACAATAGCTTTAAAAAAAAACTGTAACGGTATAATATTTTGAGAACTGCTGAAGATAGAAAAACAAAATTTGCTACATAGATGTTCCTTACTATTTGCACTCGATCTACAAATTAATATGGCAATGTTGCCAAGTTTTCACTTTTCTAGATACTGTACGTAATTTAATTTTTTGAAACGGAATCGCTTTTCTTTTTATCACAATTAATTCATCGCATTACTATTACTATAACCCTCAAATATCAGATCTTTACGTCGTTTGCTATTGATAAATAACACAGCGTCGTAGCTCAAAAGTACCAAACCGAGCCAATATTTTCAGAACCGATTAAGATAAAAAAAATCGAAATTTTCTTCACAAAAGTTACTGGCTGTGTTCAATTCATAAATGGGATCAGCAATGTTTTCATATCTACGGTTTTTTTAGGTTCTGTATGTAACTTATTTTTTTAAAAAAACATCCCCCTTTATTCTTATCGTAATTAATTAATCGCATCACTATAACTATAGCCCTCAAATATTAGATCTTTACTTTGTTTGTTCCTTAAAATATGACAACCCAGCGTTTTGATTCCGAAGCGCCGAAACGTTCTAATATTTTTAAAAAGGATTAAGAGGGAAAAACGAAATTTTTTACATGGGTGTTATTTGATGGTACTCAACTCATCAACGGCAATGTTGCCAAAAATGATAAATTTGGCACTGTCATTGAGTTAAAGGTTATGTTTCAGATGAAGTTGTGATTTAAGTAGCAAACCAGTAAAGATAAAAAATGTTTAATTTGAGCGTTTCCAATGCCAATTATGTTAGTCACTTAATTAAAAAAAAAATGTTGAATATAAAATAATTAAAGGCTTGTGTAGTTTATATATTTAAATCGTGAAAACACATCAGCGCAAAAGATGAAAGCAAGCATCAAAACAAAAACTTTAATGTTAAATGCGGCAGCTTAAAAGTTTTTGTATATTTTGTCTGCTTTCCTAATTTGATGGTGAATAATGTAAATTATGATTTACGTAAGCTTAAAACTTGCACATACAGCAACACTGCGTAGTTAAATCCGCGGAAATCTAAATGGAAAAAAGCTTAAATATACAGATTCTCAACTCTGTCTTTCGGTTGGCACGCCACGACACGTCATTATTTTAATATAAATGAAAGAAAATAACAAATACGACACTAACATCTTCTTTAAATGGAAACTCGGCTTTTTAACCGATCCCGATATATTTTAAAGATTTCCATTCCGCGGTGGTTTTAATAAACCGTAGTTTAAACTGGTTCATGATAATTTGAGAATATTCTGTGCCGGTAACTCTCATTAAAAACTTCCTCTATCTGGATCTATTTGTCTAAAGTTGAAGTTTGACAGTCGATGGAAGATGAGGCCACATCTGAATAATTAATATATTAGTAATATTGATACCAGATTATAGTACGATTGAAAATATATGCTTGACCTATTCTCTCCAATAAAACCGTAATTATTCCTCTGACCCATAAATGATCCCACTTTTACCACCTTTTCAGACACAGCGGACGCCGGTGTGCAAATTTTATTTATTACCCGCAACCCTAATTATACCATTTAAAGTATGCTATAAAATTATCGCATTGAAATTTATATTTTTAGTTCTTATTGGTTTTCGGCGAATGATTTTTTTTTGTGTGAGTGTTAGAATGTGGCGTCCATGGGCTTGTGCGGATAGTGGTGTACCTGGTAGTGTCACTCTAAGAAGAAAGCATTTATCTCCCGATGCTAAACAAATAATTAAAAATGTGTACCAATCGTTGCTCAAAAGAGATTTTAAATCAAGTGACGTTTTAGCCGACACGTCTGCTTTACCAAGTACTTCTTCATCTTCAGCAAAGAAAATAGTACTAAAGAAAAAAGCGACATGACGCAAAATAAGAAGTATTGACGGGGATTATATGGCTTTATTAAGAAGAAAAATGTATCAAATGTATGAAGAGCAAGCTGTACCTGCATTGGTTTCCCTGAAAAAAAGGTTTGCCAATGACGAAACAGATATTTCCTCTAGCACTTCAAGCCTAAGGAGAAATTTGATCAAAACGGGTTTTAAATATCATACGATTGATAAAAGACAAACCCTAATGGAATCTCAACGTTTACGGGAATGGCGTTATAAATATTTGACGACTATCAAACAATATAGAGCAGGATATCGTTCAATTATCTACCTTGACGAAACGTGGTTTGATACACACGACATGACACTGCCAGAAAAGTATGGAGTGACTTTTCAAAACAACTGCCAAACCAAAGCTGCTTCAAATAAAAGCAAAAAAATAACGATAATATATGCAGGTTCTGAAAATGGATTAGTCCCAAACTATCTGCTGCTTTCAGCTAAAAACATAGCAGATTCTTTTTAGATTATCACCAAGACACAGACGCAAAACTTTTTGAAGATTGGTTTGAACATCGTCTTCTTTAAAATATGCCTAAAATAGCGTTATTATGATGGACAATGCTAGTTACCACAGTCGGCAAGTAAAAATGTCATCTAATTCTAACGGGACTAAAGCAGAAATTCAAATTTTTTTGACAGATAAAAACATATATTTTTAAGAAAGTTACAAAAAATGGGATCTTTTAGAAGTATTAAAGGTTCTTAAAATTAATAAAGAGTACGTGTGTAATAAACTTCCACCAGAAAATGGGCACACAGTATTGCGTCTTCCCACCTATTGTGTTTCTAATATGGCACGAAGTTAAATCAAATATTAGAAAGAATACTACTTTTCATACATTAAGTATATCTGTAGTGGAATTAATAAAAACACAGTAAGTAATATTTCTGTAGACAGTTGGAAAAACTATATACAATACGTAATTAAGGGAACACTCTTATATTTGTATTAGTAGTAATTAACTAAAACAGAGTTTTATCCACAATACCGAAACAGAATATTTGCACT
>JAEQML010084116.1:0-10241 GCA_016904865.1 Pissodes strobi | reverse complement strand
TATATATATTACATTATAATTTTTGAGTGAATTTACTAAGCACTTGAGTGCTATTTAGGTACCTCTGTAATGACGTGTTTCTGTCTTCTAAGAAGTGCTCGAAACTAATAAATATTTGTATTTGTATTTGTATTTAGTTGGAGTTCGCTTTCACCAATACATTAGTGTGACGATTTACTTCTGCCAAGGTTCAGATTTGCATTCGAGTTTGGAGAAACTAAAGAAATCCTTTCCATAATTTATCTTAAGTAGTCTTTAATATTCTGCTTCATCTATCGAGTTACGTGTTGATGCCTATCCTGCAATATACCAGATTTGATGGTTGTAGTTTACGTTTTCAGATCGATATAAAAACAATTGGAATTAGAATCTACTATAACTATAAAAGGTAGGCATTTCATAAAATTTAAGAATGGGAGCATTCAAGTAAAAATATGAAACGAAATAACGTTGTTGACAAGCATGTTTTCGAAATAAAATCGAAGTTCAGGCTTCTGTAACCCATCTGATATTAAATATTTACTTCTGATAAGACAAGCAGATGTGTCACCTCCTTCTCCCTTTCCGGGGGACACAGAAGTTAAAGATTATCGTGTAAACAGAAAGTTAAACCATTTTAATGAGGCATGGATACGTATTAGTAGGTTTTAGCAGAAATTAACTGAAGAAATATTAAAATAATATGTAGGTATGTTGACAGAATGGTGACCAACAAAAATTAAAATATCTAAATTATAAATTAAACTTTAATAGCGGAATGGTAGATAAGATACATACACACATACAGATACGTTTGAATCAGTTTTTGCAAAATTAAGATATCAAAATGATAAATAGAAATTAATAGCAGAAAGATAGATAAAATACAGTTAGTTTGAATTGGTTTTCGCCATTACATTAGTGTGAGGATTCACTCCTGCCAAGGTTCAGGTTTACATGGTGAAGAAATTCCATAATTTACCTCAAGTTGTATTTAATATTGTGCTTCATTTATGAGTTTCTTGTTGATGACTATCCTGGAATATATTTGATGGCTGTTATTTTACGTCTTCAAAGACAAGTTTGCATAATTTGAAATCGAACTAAACCCAACTGAAAGAAACCTTAAATCCATGTCTAGACGTTTATGCCGGTCAATTTAAATCCCTTTTTGGTATTTCATTACTCAATTTCTATCGACTGAGTTCTGAGATTTACCATTGTTTAAAGCGAAAGCCAATTCTAAAAGGCTAGCTACCTTGTATAAGTTTAACAGAGTATAAATAATAATATTAAAAGCAAAGGATCGGTTACAGAAATGTTATATAGTCTAATATATCTCATGCCCTGGAGAGCTGATGTAAAATAATGCAATACTGATCAAGTAGGGGAGACTCGGACAAGAAGGATATTGTCAACTAACATAAAATCATACAGTGGAAAGTTTGAACTTAACCTTGAATCGCAATTATAAATTGTTGTTAATTAAAGTAAAAACTGTTATGAATAACCTTGTTGACAATTCAAAACAATACTCGAATTAGAGGTCAAAGTTTGGTATAAAAAGCTGTGCAGCAGCCCATACCGGGAGACTTTGATCTCCAGTGCGAATTACCGAAAGGGAAAAGCCCTTCTGGTAGATCAAAGCTCTCACTTTTAAAAAAGACCTATCAGTGCGAATTACCGAAAGGGAAAAGCCCCTCTGATCAGGCACGGTTAAAAAAGACCTATCAGTGCGAATTACCGAAAGGGAAAAGCCCCTCTGATCAGGCACGCCTTAAAAGTGAATCAGTGAAAATTAATAACGCCATAAGGCAAAGTGCTATTTAATATAAAAAGTAAGCTACGTAACGTAAACTTTCATCCACCAAGCAATCTATCCGCCCTTCTGGCGCCCTTTCTTTTTCCTATCCGCCGGTCAATAGATATGTGACACGTAGGGAGGCAGCTGTTTTGATCCCCGTACATAGGACCCAGGACAAGGACCCAGAAATAAAAGAATTAAAACAAGCCATCTTAGATCCAAATAATACAGATATTGCAATAGGCACCAGACGCAGAGCAAAAAATTTTAGACTGCAAAATGACACCCTGTACAAAGTAAATAACACCAACAAAGGATTGGAGAATGTTCTAGTCATACCAAAGTCCATGAGAAAACAAATAATGTGGGAAGTACACGCAGCACCCACAGGGGGTCATCTAGGAGTCTATAAAACATTGGGTAAAATCAAAAACAGATTCTTCTGGACGGGCATGAGTAAGGACATAGAGAAATACATACACGGATGCCCAGACTGCCAGGCAAGAAAAGGACAACCCTACAGAAAAACTCCGGGCTTCTTACAACCCATAAAAGTAGGAAACATCATGGATAAAATTGGCATTGATCTTTTAGGACCGTTTAGGCGTAGCTCTCAGGGAAAGACAATGATTGTGGTAGCAACGGATTATGCATCAAGATATGCTATTACTGCAGCCTTACCAAGCGGCAAGGCAGGCCCGGTGGCAAAATTTGTCTTAGAAAAAGTATTTTTGATACACGGAGTTCCAAGGACTATTTTAAGTGACAGAGGCAAAACATTCCAGTCAGACATGGTACAAGAACTAGAACGAATTATGGGAGCACGTAGCCAGTACACAACTGCCTATCACCCTTGCTGCAACGGCCTTACAGAAAGGTTAAATAAAACAATGGCGGACATGCTGTCTATGTACTGCAACACTCAACAGACCGATTGGTGCTCTTATATTCCATTCATCACGTTTGCTTATAACACAGCTATACAAAACACAACGCAATTTAGCCCATTTATGTTAGTTTTTGCAAGGGAGCCAACGCTACCCTCTGAAGCGGTCCTGATGGACGCTAAAAAAGAGACAGACATTCTACAGATAAGAGAAAAGGCGCTGCGAATGAGAGCATTAGCAGTAGAAAATATAGACAAACGCCAAAATAGTGATAAAAAACGATTCGATAATAAACATAGGGAGCTACAATTCGAGATAGGAGATAAAGTAAAAATATTTATACCAGTAAGAAAAGTAGGACGCAGCGAAAAACTACTTCTAAGGTGGTTTGGACCATATGAAATTTTGAGGAAATTAAATCAGGTAAACTACGAAGTTAGAAAGATAGGAAGTAAAAAGAAAGTAAAAGACACGGTTCACGTATGTAGGTTGTTGCCGTATAATGATATCTGGACTGAGGATTCACCAATTATTGATGAGGAAGCCGAAAAAGAGGACAATAATCAAGAGGACACAGAGGACGATAGTACAGAGGATACAGAAGATACAGATATACAGTTAGTTATACAAGAGGCAGAAAAAGAAAAACATGATAAAGATAAGGGGCAACAAAACAGTAATATAATTGAGAATAATGAAAGTATAAATAAAAAAGAAGACGAGGACTTCGAAAGAAGACTATTAGCAATTTTGGGAAAAAATACTAATAAAATTGAGAGTAGTGAAGGTATGGATGAGAAAGAAGACGAGGACTTCGAAAGAAGACTATTAGCAATTTTGGGGAAAGACAATAATAAAATTGAGAGTAGTGAAGGTATGGACGAGAAAGAAGACGAGGACTTCGAAGGAAGACTGTTAGCGATTTTAGGGAGAAAATAATGACAATGCACAAAGTATCTACAAACCCAGGTGTCAATGATAAATACCTTACATATTAGGAAAAATCATAATAAGACACTTAGGAGTGAGAAAAAAGTAGCATAGAGCATATAGACAAATATAAGATACATTTAAAATGGAAACAATATGTACGTAAAGTAGAAAATAGAGTACATAGATATTGTATATACTTAGAGTAGAAAATAAAGCACATAGAAAAATATTAGAGGCACTTAGAGAAGCAAACAGAGATATATTAGAAAGATGGAACAAGAATTTGGAATGCAAGTGTTATTGACAACTATCTAAGATACTAGAGAAAGTCATAATGAAAACATGAAGGCGTCCAAATAGATGATATAGAAAGTTAATATAGAGAAAAATGTGACTAGAAAAGTTTAGTTCATTTATGTGAATAATAAAGTTTAAATGGAGAAATGAAACTTTAGTAAAGTTATAATGAGAACGCAATTGTTTTCGATTAATACCATACAGGGAAAGTCATAGAAAAACATATGAACGTTTCGAGTGAGGAGAAACTAGGAGAAATAAGAAGTTTAATGGGAAACTAGGTAGAAGACGATCTAATGAGAAAACATATAGGCATAGACTATATGTAAAACGGACTTAGGTAGTGATGAATATCTTATCGAGAAAATCACAACACTTAAGGGCCACGGAGCATTGAAAGTTTAGAATATGTGCATAAAAATAGCCTTTTTTACACTGAGTGTTTCTATCCATCTCTCCCAACTACCTATATCTGAGCTCCGTCTTCTGAAAGAGCACAGCGCAACTACTGCAACGAAGTCAGGTCCATAGGCAACAAGCGGTAGGAGCGTATATGTGACAATATGCTGGACAAGAAGAATCACTTAAATATTTTTGCAGAGGAGTGTAAATAGTAGCTGTGCTCTTCTAGTAGCCAAGTTACCAAAACGATAGTAACTTTATAATCTAGAAAAAGAATTTAATGAATCAACATAAAAACCATCCTCTTCATTTAGTAGACCAAATTTGATTGTTTCAGGCTACATTTTTATGAGGGAAAAAGCTTCACGCTTTACCGAAACGACTTTAAGGGCGTAAAAAGTGTTTTAGAATATAAAAATATCAATTTGTTAATGGCAGTTATTTAGTCATAGTGCATTCTACCAAGTAATTATACACATATGCATTTTAGTAGCCTAAGTAACCTGGGTCCTCCCTACAGTTCACTTATATCTAGATGCATGTACATATATAAAAACTACTGCTAATATAACTGTCTTATTGCATTATTTTATAAAGAACATATTCTAGAAAATTTAAGAATCAATGAGTTAGTAAACAAGGACACGTCTATTGGCAAACGCATTTCGGAACAAAACTAAAGATTACCCTCTTAAAGCTTATACAATACTAAATATTTAGTTTTGTTTAAGGTAAGCGCAGGTGTAACACTCTTCACCCTTTCCGGAGGACGCTAATACAGAGGAATATCGATCAAACAGAAGGCCAAGCCTTTACAGCGAGACGCACATGAAAATTTACTGGATGCAGATATGATATTTTGATGCCCTTCGATTGTATTGAATAATGAACTATTTATTTTAAGACGAAGCTTTTTACTTCAAATTTGAATCGAAATATTGTGGCATCAAACACACAGAAGGACATGTTTTTTTTTCCTGAAATACTGAGAGAGATTCAAAAAGAATTCGTTTTATATGAGAGCCTAAAATACGATATTTTTTAAATTGCTTTCATTATCAAGCAAATCTGAATATTTGGGGAAACATTTATTTTTCGACACCAAACATGATGACATTTCTTTTCCTTTAATTAAGCTCACCATGCCTTTTTATTATAGTAATAAAAGCTATTTGTAAAGTCAGTCATTAAGTTAGATATTTATAGATAACTACTAAGGTTCTCGAACATAAGCTTGATCAAAATTATAACATTATTAGTTTAGTATAATACATTAAAATTTATATGTTGGCAAATCGAACAAATCGAACAACCTTGATTTTAAGTTAAATTACATTCTTTTAGTGCATACTTACTTATTTTTTTAACCGAAATAACCTCTATCTATGGAGATAATTAAATTAAATTAAAAATATATAATTTTTAATGAATAGTTCTTATTTTGGAAACATCCCTTGCACTTCAAATTAATCAGCTTTACTTCAGAATTTGAAACTGAAACTTATTTAAAAATGTGCAAACTATTTCAGAATGATTTGAAAGTGGTCTCATTTGCATTTAATAATAGTGAATTTTGTTCAGCATGCGTCATTTATTTGGTATTTCAGAATGCATAAATTGCCTTTCAGATTACACAAATATGTCAATTAAGTTTAATTTCAGAAATATGTCAATTAAATTTAAGAAAGCAACAATAATTTAATTTTAACTTAATCAAGTGTATTTCGGAAAGCGCCAATAATTATATTTCAGAAAGCGTAAATTCAATTTCAGATTATTTGAGGCTAGATCAATTTATCATTACATCAGTCAATCTTGTTTCAAATCCTGTCGTTATTTATGCAAACGGCATCCATATTCAATTGTGTTTTAGAATCGTCAATTAAATTTCAGAAGGCGTTACTTACAATTCAAGTTTGTCAAACTTTATTATACGCCATATTATGTATTTCAGAGAGTGCAAGTTGCATTTATATTTTTCAATTTAATCAATTTTTTTTCAGGAAATGTAAATTGCCTTTCATATTATTGCAATTTATTTCAAAATGCATCACCTGCATTTCAATGCCTCGATTTAAATTCTTAAATTTGAAGCTGGGCAAATTTATTTCAGAACCCATCGATGGTATTTCAAAATCCGTACATCTTATGTATCAATTTATTTTAAAGCGCATCATTTGCATTTGAAATTAACATAGTTAATTTCATTACATCGCAATTTGATTTCAGAAATCAGTCATTTGCATTTTAAATTAGCCAAATTTATTTGAGATTGGATTACAGCGCGTTAATTGCATTTCAAACCAGTCGAATATATTTTAGAATTTAGTCAATCCTTTTTCATGTTCAAAAAGCTTAAATTACGTTTCATGTTAATGAAACTTTCAAAACGTGTCATTTACATTTCAAAGAGCGAAATTGAATTTTAATGCCTCGATTTAAATTCAGTAAAATAACATTATAATTACGAACAAGTCAAATTTATTTAAAAACACTAAATTACTTTTGAGATTAGTAAATCATGGTCAATTTAATTTCATAGTGCATCATTTGCATTTGAGGTTATTAAACTTATATATTCCATAACGCGTCATTTGTATATCAGAAAGTGTAAAGTTTAATTGTAATTAGACAATTTCATTTCAGAACGCCTCGGAAGTATTCCAGGAGACGTAAATTGCGTTGCAAATTAATTTCCGGATAAAGCCGTTTGTATTTTAATTTAGTCAAATTTATTTTAGATTGGATTAGCGAACGTAAATTGCATTTCAAACCAATCAATTACCTTTTTTGGATTTAGTCAATCATTTTCGGGACGCATTCTGTTATCAGAAAGCGTAAATTTAATTTCATGTTAATGAAATTTATCTCAGAGCGCAACGTTTACATTCCAAAAAGCAAAATTGCATTTCAATGCAAATATCATTATAATTCTGGATAAATCAAATTTATTTCACAAACCCCAAGTTACTATTGAGATTAGTAAACCATGAAGATTCCGTTAATTTAAGTTTAGGGTGCATCATTTGCATTTGAGATTAAAAAAGTTAATTTCATAACGTGTCACTTGTGTCTCAGAAAAGCATAAATTCTAATTGGGATTAGTCAATTTCATTTCAAAAAGCTTCTGGAGTATTCTAGGAGGCGTAAACTGCGTTGCAAATTAATTTCAGGAAAAGTCATTTGTATTTAAAATTAGTCAAATTTATTTCAGATTGGATACGACAGTGTAAATTGTATTTCAAACCATCAATTAATTTTAGAATTTAGTCAATCATTTTCAGGGCGTCATAGGTGTTCAAATGGCGTAAATTATGTTTCATGTTAACTTAGTTCAGAACGCGTCATCTACATTTCAAAGAGCGAAATTAAATTTTAACGCCTCCATTTAAGTTCAGAAAAATGACATTATAATTTCGAATAAGTCAAATTTATTTTAAAAACCTAAATTACTTTTAAGATTAGTAAATCCTGGCTATGATTCCGTCAATTTAATTTCAGAGTGCATCATTTGCATTTGAGGTTAATCAAGTTATTTCCATAACGCACCATTTGTATCAGACAGTGTAAATTTTAATTGAAATTAAATTTAATTTCAGAACACCTCTGAAAGTACTCTAACATTGCAATTTAATCTCAGAAAAATGTCGTTTGAATTTTAATTTAGTTACATTTATTTCAGATTGGATTCGACAGCGTTAATTGCATCTCAAACCAGTCAATTATATTTTAGAATTTAGTCAATCCTAAGAACCGTAAATTACGTGTTATGTTAAAGATATTTATTTCAGAACACGTGGTTTATAGTTCAAAAAGCGAAACTGCATTTCAATGTCTCGATTTAAATTCAGAAAATCATCAATATAATTTCGATCAAGTCAAATTTATTTCAGAAAACCTAAATTATTTTTGAGATGAGAGCCATGATAAGATTCCATCAATTTAATTTTAGAGGGCATCATTTGCATTTAAGATTAATAAAGTTGATTCTATAAAGCGTCACTTGGATATCTGAAACTCTAAATTTTGATTGGGATTAGTCAATATCATTTCAGAACGCCTCGAAAGTATTTTAGGAGGTCTAATTTATACTGAAATTTAATTTCCGAAAAATTTCATTTGTATTTTAAATTAGTCAAATTTATTTCAGATTGGATTAGGGAGCATAAATTGCATTTCAAACCAGTCAATTATATTTTAGGATTTAGCCAATCCTCTTCAGGACGTGTTCTGTATTCAGAAAGAGTTAATTGCGTTTCATGTTAATAAAATTTATTTCAGTCATCTAGATTTAAAAAAAAATACAATGCACCGATTTAAATTCAGAAAAGTATCATTATAATTTCGAACAAGTCAACATTATTTCAAGAAGCCTAAATTATTTTTAAAATAATTAGTAAACCAGGGTTAAGATTCCGTTAATTTAATTTTAGAGTGCATCATTTGCATTTGGGAATAATAAAGCTATTTCCATAGCGTGTCACTTGTAGGTATTTCAGAGAATATAAATTCTAATTGGGGTTAGGCATTTTCCTTGCAGAACGCCTCGGATGTATTTCAGGAGGCGTAAATTACACTGAAATTGAATTTCATAAAAATGTCACTCGTATTTTAAATTAGTCAAATTTATTTTAGATTAGATCAGAGGGCGTTAGTTAATTGCATTTTAATCCAGTCAGTTACATTTTAGAATTAACCAATCATTTACTGGACTCGTTTTGTATTCAAGAAGCGTCAATTACATTTCATGTTAAAGACATTTAGTTTAGAACGCGTAATCTATATTTCAAAGAGCGAAATTGCATTCCAGTGCCTCGATTTAAATTCAGAAAGGAATCATTATAATTTCGAAGGAGTCAAATTCATTTCAGGAAATCTAAATTACTTTATAGGTTAGTAAACCGTGGTTAAGATTCCGTCAATTTAATTTCAGAGTGAATCATTTGCATTTGAAATTAATAAAGCTAATTCCATAGCTCGCCACTTGTATATCAGAATGTGTAAATTCTAATTGGGATTAGTCAATTTCATTGGAAAACGCCTCGGAGGTATTTCAAGAGGCGCAAATTGCACAGAAATTTAATTTCAGATTGGATTAGAGAGCGTAAATAACGTTTCATATTAAAGCCATTTAGTTCAGAACGCGTCATCTATATTTCAAAAGGCGAGATTGTATTCCATCCAATGCCTCGTCAAACTTATTTCAGAAAATCTAAATTACTTTTGAGATTAGTAAACTGTGGTTAAAATTCCGTCAATTTAGTTTCAGAGTGCATTATTTGCATTTGAGATTTTCAAACTCGTCAATTATATTTTAGAATTTAGTCAATCCTCTGTAGGACGTATTCTGTGTTCAGAAAACGTAAATTACGTTTCATGTTAATGAAATTTAGTTCAAAACGCATCATATATATTTCAAAAAGCAAAACTGTATTTCAATGTTTCGATTTTAAGTTCTGAAAGGCATCATTATAATTTCGAACAAGTCAAATTTATTTGAGAGACCCTAAATTATTTTTGAGATATTAAACCATTGTTAGGATTCCGTCAATTTAACTTTACATTTTGCAATTTAGATTAATAAAGTTAATTACATAGCGAGTCACTTGTATATCAAAAAGTGTACATTTTAATTGGGATTAGTCAATTTCATTTCAGAAAGCCTCCGAGGTATTCTAGGAGGCGTAAATTGCGTTGCAAATTAATTTTAGAAAAATGTCAATTGTATTTGAAATTAATCAAATTTATTTCAAATTGGATTAGAGAGCGTAAATTGCATTTCAAACTAGCCAATTATATTTTAAAGTTTGGTCAATCCTTTTCAACACATGTTCTGTGTCCAGAGAGCGTAAAATACATGTCATGTTAATGAAATTTAGTTCAGAACGCGTTGTGTAGATTTCAAAAACCAAAACTGTATTCCAATGTCTTGATTTAAA
>JAEQML010084115.1:0-10241 GCA_016904865.1 Pissodes strobi | reverse complement strand
AAAAAATAAATAAATATATTACAGGCTATGATATCACCACTTTAATGATCACAAGTTTTACATGCATTATATATTGTTCAATGTATTCATTAATGGTATCATACAGTGGTTTCATCATTGCAAATTTCTGTTATGCAGACAACTTAAAAATCTATATTATTATTAATAACTGACAGGCAGTTCAGTATCTCCAGGAAGATTTGAACTGATTTAAACAATGGTGTGCCGACAAAGGCCAATATATTCAATTCTGACAATTCTCAAAAAAAAAAACGACTCGGTATTAAATTACAGTTACAAAATTAACAACCATAGTTAAATTAAAAAATGTAAATATTGTTAGAAATCTCGAAGTTCATTTTGATTCAAAACTTTCATTTAGTTATCGTATTGAGTAGGATTTCTGTAACAAAGCATACAAGATGTTAGGTTTCTTAAAGAGACATAACAAGGGCTTTAAAAACATTTTTGTTCTCAAAATCTCATATAACTGATTAGTCAGATCACAGCTTGAGAGAGAACTGTACAATTGTATGGTCTCGATATTTTGCAACATATATTGATGTAATTGAATGAGTTCAAAAAAAAAATGTGTATATTATATAACTTTTAAACTTCACATACTGACGTAAGGAATATATCAACTATGGTATTTGTTGAAACTTTTAAATTTAGAAACACCTGAAAAAGGCAGGTTTAATTTCGACATAGTGTTTCTATGGAAACTTATAAATAGTATTACTGACTCGCCAGATCTCTTTCACTTGTAAACTTTCATACTCCCACTGTCACACTTACAAATAAGTTTACTTTTTATACCAATTCTCATTGTACTCTGTCTGGTCAACAATCTCCTATACATAAGCAGATTAAGGTCAAAAACTAACAACATAAAATTTGATATTTTGAACTCAACTACTAACAAATTAAAGTGTCCTGTGTAAAACAGCTGACTAATTGACTTTTTTTAAGCTGGATTTATAGATTAACATAACATAAGCATAGCATAGACATAGCATTGCATAAGCACATTACAAGAAATGGTGCGTTTATAAATAGGCTTTATGTTATGTTGCACCTGAGCTGTAAATCGCAAATACTAACCTTACAAATTTCATAATTTTCTTTTAAATTTTTTAAAGAAGTATAGTATACAGTCTTATGTATATTAATTTATAAATCCTTACCATTCTCAAAAAGAACAAGCATTCAAAAAGCCAGAACACCAAACTTTATTGATCATCGCATATGTCATTCTCTCAAAAGGTAAATACAATTAAAATTCTGTGTTTTCATTGGTCGAACATAAGCACATAGCATAAAAAGCTGAATATTGGTCAACTTCTTATGTCAAGCTTATGTTATGTCTTATGTTATGTTGATCTATAAATGGCCTAACTTAAATATGTATGTTTAACTTCTTATGCTTATGCTATACTTATGTTATGTCAATCTATAAATCCCGCTTTAGGCTGGATTTATAGATTGACATAACATAAGCATAGCATAGACATATCATAGCATAAGAACATTACAAGAAATGGTCGATTTATAAAACGGGCTTGTGCTATGTTGCGCCTGAGCCGTAAATCGAAAATACTAACCTTACACATTTCATAATTTTGTTTAAAATGTTTCATAGAAGTATATTATAGAGTCTTATGTATATTAATTTATAAATCCTCACCATTCTCAAAAAGAACAAGCATTCATAAAGCCAAAACACCAAACTTTACTGAACATCGCATATGTCATTCTCTCAAAAGGTAAATATTATTAAAATTCTGTGATTTCATTGGTCGAACATAAGCACATAGCATAAGAAGTTGAATATTGGTCAACTTCTTATGTCAAGCTTATGTTGTGTTTTATGTTATGTTGATCTATAAATTGCCTAACTTAAATATGAATGTTTAACTTCTTATGCTTATGTTATCTCAATCTATAAATCCAGCTTAATCATTCTATGCATTTATTGTTTTAACTTGATCTTTACTGACTTAACTTGAAATATGTATTCGGTTGAGATGCAGGTGACCATAACCACCCACGGATTTAAACAATTTTCGAAGATTCTATGGAGAGGAAATGTATGTTATTTTTTAGAACTTTTGGGGGAAAAAAATTTGCGGGTGAAACATTTTTGTAGGAAAAAGTTAATAATGTACCACATATTATTTGTATGTACATCCTGAAAATGGTATGCACATAAGTTATTACGGTCTGGTAAAGTTAACGGCCCACGGAATTTCGCAATTTTCTATTGTTAACTAGAAAGGGGGTCTCCATAGAGTAATTTAAGAGAAAAAAAAATCTGCATTTGAGCCGAAAAAAGCCCCCAAAGTTCTATTTAAAGTAAGCGGTTCTGGTGTCATATAAGCTCTGTCGATTTTGAAGCTTTTTTGGGTTCTATGGAAAGATTGCATCAAATGGGACACATTAACGCAAAAAAATATGCGGATGAAGCACATTTTCCCAAAATAAATTGAATATTAAAATTTAACATACCTACATTTTTTGCTAATAACCACAATTCCAGTTCACTTTGTCCTAAGATATGATGGCAGAAGGTTAATAATAACATAATATAAAGCGTCTTTTCTTAAAAAATGCAAATAAATCTTTTTTTGCACTTTAAAAGGATAATAATAACACAAAATATCCCCCCTGACAGTGTTAAGCCTAGTAGGGATGCACGATATATTCCGATACATCGAAAATATCGATATAACGACACTTAAATATCGATATTTTAGCATCGATGGATTTTAAGTCGATATTATCGTACATCGATATATGTGATAACAATATACGATATATCGTCAATATATCGATGGATACATCACAGCGCGATAGTTACGCGCAATGGCGTAATTACTCAGTTTACGTTTCGCCTTCTTTTCATCTATGACTATGACGTCACATTCACAAACACGAACGAGAGATCGAAAACTGTGCTCTCGTCATTTTCCAAGAATACAGTCATAGATTAATATATATAAGGGCAAAAATACAGTGGCTCTAAGGCACAGTATCCAAGAACCACTACCAGTATCGCCATCTATTGGATCCTAATAAAACGACGTTTTGTTTTCCTCTAGTTTTTTACAAACTTGTTCTGTTATTCATTTTTTTTACGTTAAACTATGATTTGCAGTGTTTTAAATTAAAATTAGCTATATTGACAAATTTATTAGTTTATTAATTAAAAGAAACATCCTAAGAGCGCCGTTCAGTAGCGTGCCGTATAGGGGGCCAGGGGGGGCGAATGCCCCCCCCGCCCTCTATCTAACCCGCCTCAGCCTCCTAATGCAAACTGCAAATGGCTCATCATTCGGCGCCCTCGAAATAGCTCGCCCCTCCCGCCCTTATACCCACGGCACGCTACTGGCGCCGTTGTAAAACAAACAGCTTTCAGATCCATCTGCCTTTTCTTGACAAATGGTTTTCGTGAATAGTTCACACCATTCATAACTTAAAAAGACCATGTCAGCTTAGTTGAGGTAAAACATCAAAGAAGTCGCAACTGTATTCGCTGATTCTTTTATCCGGTGGTTCCTCATCCTCATAATACTATTTTTATTTTAGTTTTATATACTTTTTATCGTTTAATTTGCCTGTTCCTTTTATGTTATCCTGTTCTGTGTCCTTATTGTTCTTAAAAATTTGGCTTGTTTTAGTAATTTCGGTGTTTAGTGATTGATATGGCTCCAAGCGCTTTGTGAAAGTATTTCACAAAACTTGACAAAACAACAAAACATTGGCAAAATGCAATTTATGTGGCACGAAAATTCAAACATTGGGCAATACGAGTAATTTGTCAAGTCAAGTTGGCTTAAATATCTACAAGATATATGTATATGATAAATGATAATTATGATATTATGTAGAATGTAGATAAGCTTAAATAATAGTTATTTATATTTTACGATACATCGATAAAATTTGACCGATATTTTCGATGTATCGATGGTTAGGAAGCGATATTTTTTACACATCGATGTTTTAGTATTCGATACATCGATATTCGATATATCGATGTTTTTGAAATTTTGTGCATCCCTAAAGCCTAGTTCTCAGAGCTTCGACTGTCGCCAGCTACACTCTCTCTGGCCAATAGGAGACATGGAACGTCAGAACCCCTAACCCCCTCCACAGTGTCGCCAGTTTGTTGTCGCTGTAGTTGGTTTGAATCAACTTCACTAAATTTTCATTGGGGATATTGTGTAAAATGACAGATGGTTGACGTAATCGTACGTGACAGCTGTCGCTCGAAATTGAAAAGGCAAGGAGTGGGGATTGTCGCGGGCGACAGTCGACGCTCTGAGAACTAGGCTTTACCTTACCGCAGACGATTTTACCAATGTACTTACAAATATCCCGAAAATGTACTAAATTGTACTAAACAGTTCTTTAACAAGCGTCTAGCCATAGGGGTCAAATTATCGATGCGATACCGTGCATGGGCAATGGCGAAACAAGAATAATAGGCATTATTATGGCTTTGCATTGCCCTTCGCTCGCTACGGGGGCGCAATCAACAAGAACTAACCAAAATTAACTTAATGCTAACCCAAAATTAAGAAAAAAAAGTAAATTAATAAAAAACAAACATAATTTTAAAAAAAGGTAAACAAAACATCTGTGGCGACCGACGGGAATCGAACCCGCAGCGCAGAAATGACAGGCAAACACTTTCCCTACTACACCACCGAGCCGTTGAAGGAGTTTCGCTAGAACGTAAAGACATGGATAATTTCGATATTTCGGTCATATTACGCATGCACGGTATTGCATCGAAAATTTGACCCCTGATGGCTAGACCCTTTTGTTTTTTATCGCCAATTAAAAGCTGTAAGCTCTCTTTCGTTGGCCAAGTGTATTTTGTAGGTTAATTAATTGTATAGAAATGAAACTTACAGGTCCTTTATAGTTACGAATACATATATTTTTAAAACCAAAAACAAGAAAAAATCTAACGTTAAACAAAACAAAATTCCTAACTTAAAATAAACATCTGAAACACAAGAGGCAAGATAAATAAACGCCAACTGCTAACTAACAGCAAAAGCTAAGCTAACTGAAAATAAAATATGTTTAAGGCAGACGCTCGGGGTTTTCTGAAAAGCGTCTAGCGATAGGGGCCAAATTTTCGATGCGATACCGTGCATGCGTAATATGGCCGAAATATCGGAATTAACCATGTCTTTACGTTCTAGCGAAACTCCTTCAGTAGTGTAGCAGGCAGGGTTTTTGTCTGTCATTTCTGCGATGCGGGTTCGATTCCCCTCGGTCGGGAGAGATGCTTTGTTTACCTTTTTTAAGGTTATGTTTGTTTTTCATTAATTTACTTTTTTTCTTAATTTTGGGTTAATTTCGGTTAGTTCTTGTTGATTGCGCCCCCGTACGTAGCGAGCGGAGGGTCATGCAAAGCCATAATAATACCTATTATTCTCGTTTCACCATTGCGCATGTACGGTATCGCATCGAAAATTTGCCTCTATTGCTAGACGCTTGTGATTTCTGCGGCCGGCAGGGAATTATCAGCGATCCGTGTGATGGAGGCAGAAGAGTTTAAAGTTAAAGGTCAGTAAAGATTCCTATTGCTTCTTTATTCAAACAAGGCCAGCGTAACTTTCAGCGGTTATCTATATTAGATGGTCCTTCTGCATGAAAGAATTTCAATTATTGAGCGCTAGTGTGAAATGTACTAAATTTGACCAATACCCCTATAAAATGTACTATTGTACTTACACATAAAAATGTACTAAATTTAGTACAAATATACTAAAACGGTAACGCTGCCCCCTGATATTTTGTGAATAATAGCCGTATTCGATTCACTACTTTCGATCGATTCAGATCGATCTAACTGAACTTTATTGAACTGATTCGTGTTCGATTGTAAAAATATCACTTTGCCCCACTACTTAAAAAGTGATCCAGCTCACCTGTAAGTGAACCGAAAATGGACCGGGATCACTTAGATCGGTTCAGTAGTTCAGGTAAAAGACGGCATTTAAATGTCAATTGTCAATCGGCTTTTTTAAAATTTAATTTAATTTAAATGTATTTGACCTTGGCTCACTGAACTGAAATATCAGTTCAGTTTCAGTTCTTTTTGAACTGATCTCAGTCTCAATCAAATACGGCTAATAATTATAATATTTATAGGGATGGCAACGATATACCGATTTTTTTTAAATATCGATATATCGGAATAAAAATATCGATATTTAGCATCGATATTTAAATCCCCGATATATCGATATCAGAATTAGCCATTAAGAAAAACAAAAATAAGCCACTGGAAAAGGAATGCTTTGAGTTATCTTTGTATTTAAGCAATCCGGTTGTCGATTTAAAAGAAAACCCATTGGAAATCAGGGAAAATATGAAACATGTTTACCCCAATTTATATGTATTAGCCCGAAAGTACTTATCCCCTGTAGGCACATCTGTGCCATCTGAACGGCTTTTTTCAAAAGCTGGCCTGACAATCATCAACAGAGAAATAGACTTTTGGGTGATGCTTTGTCTCGGTTTTTAGTTTTAGATTCCCTACCAGAATCTTATTGGGCCTATTAAGTTTTGTATTGTCTCGTCTCATGATTTTGTGCAGTGTTTTCTTTGTAATATAATATAGTAAAAAAATAATAAAGACTGAGTTGCTGACTTATTTGTATTTATTTTTATTAACCATTTACTGCTATAAGCTTTAAGTTACAAGTAACAGTAAAAAATAAAATTATACCGATATATTATACTCTTTACAAAAATATCTATTATCGATATATTTATCTTCGATTTATCGAATGTATCGATGATAACCTAACCGATATTTATTGATATCCATATATCAATGTTTTTTAAAAATTTGCCATCCCTAAATATTTATGGGTACAGTGTTGCCATAATGATTTTTATAAATGTACTGGATTCCAGAATAAAAAGTACTAGAAATTACTAGATTAAAGTATTTTTAGTACAAATGTATTGATAGGGGAACTTAAGGCGAAAATAGGTGGAACTTTTAATAATGGAAATGGATAGTTGTAAATAAACAATATAATACACAAAATATAAATTAATAACGTACATATATTTTTTGATTTTTTTATAAAATAGATATATAGGCACACTAATAAACAACAAAAATAAATATTAAAACTCTGCCAAATAATACAACAATTAAACACATGTAACAGTCTTCTGAGTGTTAAGTAACTTCAAACAAAATAACATATCTGAAAAATGGCACAACTTACTCAAACTTAGAAACTTACTAAAAATAGAAAGACGATAAATATAAAAACAAAAATCGAGAGTAAACATTATATTAATAAATCATCAATATCAGCATAAGCTAATGCATCGTTTGATTTATCTGCTGATATATTTGAATTAAAATTTAGCAGAAGTTCTCTGGACAGAAGAAGTGCATTGCAAGTTTTTATGGATAACTTGTTTCGAGGTTTTGTTTTAATCAAATTTAATTGCTAAAATATTGTTTCCGCAGCTGTACTGCTGTGTGGTACGCATAGAATATGTCTCAATAATTTCGTTAATAAAGGAAACATTGGTTGGTTGGACGAATCTTTCAAATACATTATTTTCTCCCAAAATTTATTTTAATCTAGGTTCTTTAAGTAATATTTATTTCCAATACCCGCCAACTGTACCCATTCGATATTAATATTTTCGTACTCTGACTGCGAAATATTTGGAAACTGTTAACCAGAATAAGTAACTACAGGGTGTACTAGGTTCAGATTTTTTTTCGAAATACGGAGCAAGCATAAATTACATCAATATTTTCCTTTTGGGTTAACGATAACAAGGTTTCGGTACGTATGATGTCGAATTTCGATGATTATATTTCAATACCACCTAGAAGCAAAATAGTAAAATACTGCTTAGCCGATCGTACCAGTGACGGTGTTATTTCTTCTCAGGAGTTGTGTGAGGGTGTGTTCGTTGCAGGTGTTATAGCGAGAATGGAAGAATTGCCGTGAGATTTCTGAATGTAAATGACCGCGAAATTAAGGTTAAAAATTTTACACCTAAATTAGAACCTATTGACAATTATCAAATCTATAACTTTAACAAAAACGATAATTTATCTGTAGAACGGGTAGATAAAGTCTTAGATCTAATAGACATTTCGTCACTAAACAACGAAGAAAAACTTTCAATCGAAAAACTATGCGCAAAATATGCAGACGTCTTTCACCTAAAGGGCGATTCTCTTACGGTTACTAATCTTTACCAACAGAGACTACAGCTCAAAGAAAACGCGGTTCCAGTTTATGTAAAACCTTATAGGCTTCCCCAGGCTCAAAAGTCAGAGATACATAGGCAGGTTCATAAAATGCTTGACGAGGGTATTATTGAAGAGGCTAAGTGCGAATGGTCTTCACCCCTTTTAATCGTACCTAAAAAAGCTACTAATGGCGAAAGGAAATGGAGAGTCGTTATTGACTACAGACTCGTAAACCGTCAATTAAAGGATGAAAAATGCCTCTACCTTGCATCTCTGAAATATTAGACTCACTATCAGGAGCATTTTCTCATCTCGATTTGTCTCAAGGATACTACCAAGTCGAATTCCATAAAGATAGTAGACCTTACACAGCATTTACTACTACTGAGGGTCAGTTTCAAATGAGAAGGTTACCGATGGGTTTAAAAATTAGCCCAAGTGCATTTTCTAGACTCATGACTGTTGCATTTTCTGGGTTAAATTATGAGTCATGTTTTATTTATTTGGTCGACCTAATAAAATTCGGGAACTCATTACAACAACATAATAAAAATATTGTTTAAGTTTTACAAAGACTAGAGAAGTAAATTTGAAATTAAACCCTAATAAATGTGATTTTCTTAAAAAACAAATTTTATATTTAGGCCATGTGATTTCTTCAGATGGATATATCTCCAGATCCTGAAAAATCCAGAGTGATAGCTAAATATCCAATACCTAGAAACGCTGATGAAGCTAAACGGTTCGTTGCATTTGCAAATTATTATCGAAAATGTATAAGTAATTTTGCACAAATAGCTCAACCTCTTAATGAATTATCGCAGAAAGGAATAAACTTTAATTGGACAGGCAAGTGTCAAACAGCATTTGATATTTTAAAAAAGGCACTTATAAATGCACCTGTATTACAATATCCAAATTTTTCAGAAAATAATACATTCATTCTTAAAACAGATGCTAGTGGTTATGCTATTGGTTCGGTTCTATGTAATGGTAATGACAAGCCAGTAGCGTACGCTGCTCGTGTTTTAAATAAGGCCGAAAGGAATTACTGTACCATCGAAAAAGAATTGCTAGCCGTTGTTTGGAGTGTAAAACATTTTAGACCGTATCTGTATGGCAGAAAATTTGAAATACTTACGGATCATCGTCAACTCGTATATTTATTTAGCATGACAAACCCATCAAGTAGATTAACTAAATTTAGATTAGTTTTAGAGGAATATGATTTTACGGTAAATTACATAAAAGGTACACATAATGTTACAGCTGACGCTTTGTCGCGTATAAAAATCGATGTGAACGAACTGAAAGAAATGAGTGAGGGAATGATTAATAGTGTGAATGTGATTACGCGAGCACAGGAAAAAAATCAACAAATCAAAGAACAGGAAGATTTAATAAATTCTACGGATGAAAGGCTTGATCACCCTGGAATTGTAGAAATATTAAAGCGACCTGATAATAGTATAGAATTACGGCCGATAGGAAAAGATGTATTTATTAAATATAAAAATAAAATAAACCATGATAAAAATATGAATTATGCAAATTTTATATACGACGAGAAACTGCAAGTAATTTATTTTTGTCAAGATTACCGATCGACGTTTGACCTAGGTACATCGTTGAGGAATCTTGGAAATATGTGCACAACCTATAAAATTGCAGAAATATGTATAATAAAAAATATACAGACTAGTCAATTTAATAAAGATATATCGCGATATAAAAACGATATATTAGAAACCGGTATTAAAATAATCATTATTAAGGACATAAAACGTATTGAAGACAAAGAAACGAGACAATTGATACTAAACGATTTTCACAACCTTTATACAGGAGGACACGCGGGTACTAACCGTATGTACAACAATATTAAGAAGTTTTATTTTTGGTCAGGTTTGAAGCGAGATGTAGATCAGTTTGTCAAAAAGTGCGATGAGTGTCAAAGATATAAATATAGTAAAGCTAC
>JAEQML010084114.1:0-10241 GCA_016904865.1 Pissodes strobi | reverse complement strand
TGTGTAACAACCTGCTTAGTGCGCTTATTGCTTAAGAATAATTCGGGTTACGTTGTATGCCTTCAGAATACTCTATATGATGGTGTGCCTGTGCATCAAGCTGAAGTTGCTTTATAAAGGCTTTTCGTGTGATGCTTGTGGTGTATATTATAGATTCTTTTTACTTCATTGCCAAGAAGGTTTACAATTCCTATTACATTCACGAACTGCATAAGGATTTTAAGATCCTCAGATTCTCTAATTTTGCTTATTTACAAATCCGTTCATAAGAATAATCTTTAGTTTATCCCCAGAAAAGGAACCTTGTGACTGGGCGCTCTTAGGGTAGGACCACCATGACCTACCCATCTATCCCACCCCCGCGAAATGGCGGTGCCCCTTCTTGTCAAAAGTAAAGAGAATATCTTGAAATTTCTCGATCTAACTGTGGATGCAAAAACCGCCCAAACATATCGAAGTAAGTAGCAACAGTCACAGTGCGTCCAACGAAAAAAAAACTATCCATAAACTCTTGCATTAGAGAACCAACACCATACTACGATTGATTATCTAGAAACCATATGGATCACCGACATTTAGGAATTCCGATGAAATTCGCATACCCGTACACTTTCAAGACCTAATTTTGGATATATAAGAAAATTATACTTACATTTACACCAAAAAGTGTCACAGAACCGTGTTACTTCTCTAATAATGCACTCGCTTTTCTGTTCGATGAAATTCGCTTTGTAATGGGTGGAGAATAAGTGACAGTGGTTCGCAAGCCAGGAGTAACAACAACATTAAAAACAATGGAATTCTATAGATATACACAACTGAATACTTTGTATTCTAGCAGCTGGGGGCCCTCGGCCAAAGAATAATTCATATTAGTCACCACTAGCCATCTTTTTCTGGAAAATTACTACTAAAATATTTGATGGGTTTTGCCGAAGATTATACCAAAGCAGTATTGAATATTAAGCAAGAGCTGATATTTATTATTGCCCGAACATTTAACAATTGTTGTTCACCTTGGGTAAATTTTTGTTATATTCATGAATTGCATGAGGACTTTGGAATCCCCAGATCCTACAAGTATTCTTATACAAAAATCCGTTTATGAGAATAATCTTTGGCGTATCCCTAGAGAAGGAAGTCGGGAACAGTCAAACATAGTAACCGGGGTGCTCTTAGGGCAAGACCATTTCGACCCACCCATCTATCCCGACTAAATTATTTATTCCCTGCGAAATGTGGAAGTGCCTCTTCTTCTTGAAAGCAAATAGAACTGATTCTAACTGTGTATACAAAACTGCCCAAGTGTGTTCAACGAAAAGAACCATTCATAAATTCGTGTTTAGATAATCAACCCATACCGTAACCTTTGGCGAATTTCTGTTATATTGATAAATTGAATAAGGATCTTGGGAACCCCAGATCCTACAAGTATGCTTATTTACAAATCCATTCAAATGGAAAGTAGCTTCATGTGACACAACAATATTTTTACAAGGATTAGGATTATTTTTTAATAAATTCAGATATTGTTTAGATATTATATGATCTGGATCTTATAAGATATAATTTCAGAACTTTCCTTAATATGCCAAAATTTCGTAGAGACAAAACTGAATTTGCTTGAGTTCGAACTACTACCAACGTCTAATCGAGCTTGCTGTTGGTGGATTTTTAATAAACATACATAACTATTTCATATATTTTCCAAAGGTCTTTTTCTTGATTTTGGGCACTGCCTTGGGTTAGATTGGGTTAGTTTGTGTTAGTTTTGTTTGGTTGCGCCCCGGAGCGAGCGGAGGGATATGTGTGAAGTGAAATATTAGAGCGACAACACAGAGCTGCTGTCAAACGCGCAGGTCTGAAGGTCGAAAATTTGCGGTGTGTAGACGCGAGTATGGTTCTTTGGTGGTTAGATTTGGTAATTGAAATTAGTTTCCCTTTATGCTGTACAAGAGCATGTTAATCATCAATACATGTTACAAATGTCAAAATAAAAGTACCTGATCCGATACTATCAGCAAGCTGATGGTTCATAGTTCTTTTTTGGCCACAGGGTGTTTCATTGAAAATAAGGACATTTTTATTATAACTGAAAAATGTCGGTTTCGATTTGACCATCCTCAAAAGTATCTAAAAAATAGTGCGCTGCTTAAAATAGAATAATATTTTTATTTTGTGAAGCCTTAGTCCGTTCAATGATCGATACATGTCAGAAAGAAATAGGATAGTTCGGAGCGGATAACGCGGAAGAGATGAAGAAGAAAGATGACTATGCCTGGTTTGAATTGTGGGCGAGCAGGTATCAAAATTCGCCTTGTCGATTTACCTCTATACTTTCGCTGTCGTTCGCCTTATCATACATTTTGTAACTTTCGCAACATGTTCGAGTGTAAGCTCTCCAAGCACAGCTTGCCTAGAGAAGTTTCACTTCAAAAACCTAACTTTTCAGTTACATGGCTTCAAAATCGCTCAGAACATAATGGGACACCCTATTTTCATAGAGAACAAATCAATATGTTCAGTCGCAGGTCCTGTAATTTGTCGTCAATTTTAATATTTTTTTTAACAATATTTGTTAACACCCTTGCAATTTTTTATTCACACTATCTTGCTTCGGAAAATGCTGTGCATAAGCATTGCAAAGGTATTAAAAATAATATTTAAAAAAGTTGAATAAAATTATTGATGACAAATTACAGCCACAGTAGGTGTAAGGGTTCTGTTCCAGACCACTTTTTACCAAAAACCAGCAAAACAGACAGCAAAATAGACAACAAAACCAGCAGTTGCGGTCTGTCAGCAAAACAAACAGCGCAAACTTGTCTTGCTGATTTTGCTGTATGTTTTGCTGTTTTTTCTACGTTTCTGCTGCTTTGCTGTTTATTTTGCCTGGTTTAGAACATACTTAGGACGTGGTCACTGCGTTTAATTGCATATAATTTCCCATAACGATGTCGTTATGATATAGGTAATTTGCAAGTTAATTTTATCGATATTGTGGTATGCCAGAGTGAAGAGACAAAAAATGTTCGAGACAATCACTTTTGTATTTGAAATAATTATCATATTATACAACTCAGATAAAATTTTTGACATTTATAAACCTTTAATTTGTGCTAGTAAACGTGACGCGATATGTTAATATTATCATTTTACATCCACATTAGTGGAAACGATCCTACATGACCCAATTGCTGTTAAGGTTCACCTATTACAGTCCACCTAATCTATTCAGCACTCGGAAAACTAATGAAATTTTCAATTCCAGCAAGGCTAACTGAAAAGCTTTTACCTAGACACCCCGAAAATGTAAATGCCCGTAGAAAAAGTTCGTCTACTCTAAAATATATGCCGTATCAGGCCTCGCCTATTACTGGATACAAATCAATACAGACCAAAATAATTTTCAATTTGCATGTTCAAGTGAGCCCACATACATCATTATTAAAGTTTGTTTGCGTTTCTGTAGTGTCATTGACCTTCGATTGCCTAAGACTGTAAGAAGTAAGAAACGCGTAGGTTTTCTGGTTTGTTGCCAATCGGCGCCGGTGTTTGACTTAGCTTGGTATAACCTAGCGCTTGTTGTTTTACAATTTTTTCCAAAATAAAACAATTAAAATATTTTTATAAGCAATATGTAGGAACGAGCAGCTAACTACATAAAATAACACTAGAGTTGAAATTTACGCAGCGAATTAAATTATCCAATTATCAGACTAAATTATTTAATAATTATCACTTTAATCAAACGGTAATTAAAATATTTTTAAAAGCAAAATGGACGAACGAGCAGCAAAACTGATAGGATAGATAACAGCAGAGTTGAAATTTAGGCAGTGAAGTAGTGTATTTTAAAACAAGTGTTGAAAGTACTAGTTTTGGAACGAGGTAAACAGGCATTATAACTTTTTATTTTTAGCTTCGGGTTAGTTTCTGTTACTTTTAGTTATTTACTTTTGGAGACCGTTTGTTTTAATTTTGCTGCTCGATTACTCTGAATATTTTGCTGATTAATTAAATACATTTGCAGATCTAATTTTGCTGCTCAATAATTTTCTTGCCACAAAAATGCAGAATATTTTCCTGATTAATTAAATTTGGCCAAAGAACACAGTATGAATTGCTAGAACTATGAGAACTGGCAATAATATCGAAAAGGGATTTACCCATCTTCTTGGAAAGGCGCGGGGGTACAAACTGTTCCAAAAAAATCAAGAAAACAACGCCCTTAAACTATCGCCAAATTGCCTTGCTTCCAATAATTTCCAGTCACAGAACGTGTAGTCAATCAGCAACTACTTAAGTACCTACCTCAGAATAATTAGCGATAACCAATACGGCTTTCGCAAAGAGAGATCAAGAGGAGATATACTTGCCTATGTCACTCATATATGGAGTAGGGCAGTTAACGGAGAATCCCGAGCGATTGCGTTGGATTAGTTGGCATTCGACAGAGTTTGGCGTGATGGATTGCTCAACAAAGTACCGTCCTTCGGAGTGCCAGCATCTATCTGCAGTTACGTTGCCAGTTTCCTTAAGAACCGAGCCCTGCACGTTGCAGTGGATGAACACATCTCAGACACATTCGCGATTAACGCCGGCGTGCCTCAAAGCGCAATACTTTCACCAACTATGTTCATCACCTATATTAATGACCAGCTGGCCGAAACCAATATTCCTGCATACAGTTTTGCAGATGACAGTACCCTTATCTCCCAGTTTAGGCCAGAAAAACCTTTACTAGCGACTGATACTTATCACCGCAGACAGGAGCAAATTACATCATTTAATCAAGATCTGGATCAATACGGCGGGTCCTGACATCATTATGGCATGATCGATCATTCCTCGGACTACTGGGTGTCTCGGTCAGCAGGAATATGTCCTGGAATGACCACATTCCCAACATCCCAAAATCAGCCTCACAAAAGCTTGCTGTGCTATCTCGCAACAGAAAACTGTGTACACCGCAGCAGCTGCTCTTGCTCTACAAAGCGCAAATAAGACTGTACTTGGAATATTGCTCACACGGGATGCAGCACCAAAGCACACCCTAAAACTGCTAGATACCATTCAGAGGAGAGCGGTGCATCTCGTCAGCTATCTAGAGTTGACACGGGATATAGATAGTCTGGAACACCGCAGATGTTCCCAGGATTTGGCTCGCCTCATCCCGCCTTCACAAGGACTCTTTTGTCTGACGCACTATATCGCTCTGGAACTCACTCCCATGTTTCTCCAAAATTACAACCTACAGCTATTCAAAATCCGTGTCAATCAGCATCTTTACACACACACCTCGTCAAGTGCCATAGGATCTGCCTTTAGTGTGTGTGTCATTGCCATAAAAAAAGTTGAGAAAACGTAATTACTCATTTATTTAATTATGTGTCATCAAGTAGACATTTTCTACTTTTCCTGTGACTATTCGTTGAAGCACTTTCAAATTTTGGCATAAACAAATGCTACAGCTTTGCTAAGGTTATATTTATTTTTATTTGCAAACATAATTTAGCTTGGATTATTCCATTTTATGTGCAGTGTATAAAATACATTACCTTGTTTTACCTTGAAAGTTATTGAATATACTTTTTATATTTATATTTATGTCTTAGTAGGATATACTAGTTACTTATGATATGATAATAACATCAGGTCTGATTTTTATCCCTTTCTGAGTAGTAGTGCTCGACTAGGTTTCGGATACGTCTTTCATAGTTTCTGGTTGTGCAGTTCAATTTGCCAGCTACTCTCTTCATAGATTTTAATCTTTTAGCTCCCTTGTAATCACTCAAGAAAATGCTCACAATCTTTGCTTTGATCTAAAGGTTAATACAAACTTAACAATTTGTTCGACACAGATGTAACATCCAGTTAGTTGTCAGGCAGTAGGCACATAATATGATTTTGACAGGTTCAATTGAATCGACGTTCTCAGGTAACGGTTCCCTGCTGATTTTTAAGGCATATTTACTTGCTGCTTGGTGAATATGGATTAGAGCAGAAGTTGGATTAACCGAGCTATGACGTTAGCTACTCCATCATAGAAGACGTTGCTTGTACCGCATCAGGGGACACCAGAGTTGCGCGCGCATTACATTGTTGACATATCTTTAAAGTCTAGCGAATTGCTGTCAACTCGTACGTAGCTCAGTGGTTTGATGCTGGGTATGCAATACGCCAGTGGCAAGACATGTTTTTTTTTAATTTTTAATATTATGTGTAAAATATTTTTCTTCATTTTGGGCATGCCTTGGTTTAGTTTTGGTTAGTTACTGTTGGTTGCGCCCCCGAAGCGAGTGGAGTGCCATGCGTGAAGTATAATATTAAACATTTTTGTCAATAACGTAATGCGTGCGCAACACTGAAGCCCTCTGAGGCGGTAGGGGCAACGTCTTCTCTCCATCATTCGCATAATACAATCCTTTACATCCCTACGCCACTATGCTATATTAGCCGCTTCTGATTGGTGGGACAACGTCACTTTAGAGTACTGTAAACTCTTCACGCATGGGCCTTCGCTCGCTCCGGGGCGCAACCAGCCAAAACTAACTCAAACCAAAGAAAATTCTACTACAATAACAAAACCACACGTTAAATATTTGATCCCCGAAATGGGGCCAGACGCTGAAAAGCCTGGCCCCATCGACAGAAGGTCGCTTGAAGTGCGCCTGCGGTGAACTCGCTGTTGCCAATTTGCGTTGAAAGAAAAACAAAAACCAACGCGGCTTATTCACGTATTGCGAAATATTGGCAACGTGGCGCATGAATCGTCCGAGGGTTACCGCCGCGAAATAAAATATTGTGAGCGCATTGATGTCTCTAAGCCGTTTCACGCGCGCCCATAAGCTTGAGCCTTCTTATCGTAGTAGAATTTTTCTTTGCTGAAACTTTTGCTCCCGAATCTGCAAAAAGAAACACACTTAACCTTAAAACAATAAGGAAAACATGTCATGCCCCCGACGGGAATTGAACGCGAATCCTCTACGTTCCAAACGCAGAATCTGACCACTGGACTAACTAGACCTGGTGGAGTAACCTGACTAGACCGCAGATAAACTGAAAATTACTTTAATCCACTAATCAGAAGCGGCTAATAAAGCATAGTGGCGTATGACTGAAAAGGATCTTATGATGCCCATCATAAGCTCGGGTTCGTTATTTATACTAAGTTAAGTTGGCAACAATGTTTCGTAGGTGACGGTGTTGAACTCTTAACTCTTATATATTTATCTATGGTATTGAAATTCGTTCCGTGAGAGATCCGGTCTTTCTTTTTACGCGGAAGACCTGACGGGTCGAGAGGTTCTTTGTGGAGCCTTTTTGTTTTAGGGGCCTCATGGACTGGTTAAAATAATTAGGGTCATTATGTTATGGTATTTCCGTTACGTTAATGTATTCCGACTCCAAAACTAGTGTGTTATGGAGGCTGCCTACAAAAGTTTTTAAGTTATAAGAAACCCACCTCCACGTGATAAGTCACAAAATCTTCATGCTGTCTTCAGTGGAATTATCGTATTTTCCAATTTTTATGTGAGAATCTATGTTGCTGTTGCTCTCATATGGCAGATGCTTCAAATTGACTGTTATTGCCCTTGATGAAATCTCTCTATAATAGACAATTTGTTTTGTTCCACGGGCCAATACCAGGAAGAAAAGGGGCCATTGAACCCTATAGATAGTTCTATAGGTAAGATGTTAAACTAGTTAACTTATGAGACATGTTTTCAATGTCAGATATTTATTTTTTTTTTGTTAAGAAAAACAATTGTTTTTTGGGTCCTCCCACGGATACCGCTTTAGCACACATGTGATTCGCTTTTCCTTACTTGCGAATTCTTTTATGCCCTTGTTGCTTATCTTCGGCTGGATATTGTGTGGCCATGTTGATGAAAGTGCTTTGGAGATGTTTAGACCGTAAATATAGTAATCCTGGCATTAATTTGGAGAATATTTTAAGATTAGAAATACCTACTTCATGATTTGTAAGTAATATAATTATAATACAAATACCTATTTGTAAGGCTGTCTTGGCAAATTTAGATTTTCTGCAGATTGAGTGATTAGTTACACATGCCTTATTAAATATCCTTGCGGCAAAATAACATTCATCAATTTTAAACCCTATGCGTTATTTAACAACACATCATTTTAGTAACCTCTTAATTGGTACGCAGGATATTTGCCTAACAGTTAGAATTTGACACAATTGTCAATAATAGTCAATATTATGTAAGCGTTTTTCTTCTATTGCTTTATTGTTTATATATGCGATGTAAATTGTACTGTATAATTGTTTTTTATATCAAGGGATTTCATCTATAGTAGGGAAAGAATAAAGTATTTATTTTGGGGAAGTATTATGTCTTATTGAAAAGCTTCTCCAAAAATTACTTTTCAAGATTTAATAACATTGTACGTTTTTCCTAGTTGAGTCTCAGTTAACTAGGTGGAGCCTAATAACTTTATTAAAGTGTGCCGAACAATCTAGGAACCTAGCTTTCCACTATATTACTGGTTGCCATTCGCATCTGTTGGTAAGTAAGGTTTAGGAAATGTTGCCATATTGCCTCAGTAAAATTTAAGCAAATCATTAGTCCCAATAGGTAATTTTGCGACACTATATTATGCTATCATACACCATCCTTCCTTACCAATCAAGAAAATTAACCCAAACTAACACAAATAAAATCCCATCGAAACTTATGTCTAAAAGAGACAGGCAAAGACCGAACAACAAGCTTGGTCTTCATAATTCTCGCTGAGACCCTTTGACAATATTTTTTTGGCATAGCAGCAAGTTGCACTGTGGATTTCTGAGTTAGTAGAAAACTAAATAATTATATAGGATGAAGTGCTCATTTTGCATTAAAAAAGAGAAGATGTGCAATGTGCATATATTTTTGATGCGCTTGCTCGAATCATATTTATTCTTCAAAAAATGTTGCGCATTATGTGTTTTGGGCAAATGTAAGAGATTCTTATGGAGCAAATACAATGACAACTTTAACTTAAAAACAAAACTTTCACGCGGTATAAAAATATTCTTTATGATAGTAAGAAAATAAATACGGATACCAAGTAAAAGATTATTATTTAGAAATAAATGAATTTTAACTGATAACCAATGTTATTATTTTGTAATTCTTTATTTTGCGCATAGATTGCGTTTTTAAAAAATTTCTCTCTTTCTACATATTTCGAAAACATTTTGATCCCAAACTTCATGTAATCGAAAAGTTTACGATATTTGTTGTTTGCCTAAACACTAATTCTAGTATTAAGCTCGTATAGTAACTCCATAAATTAGTTACATATGTCAAAGTAACGAAAACACATTTATTTCTCCCCCAGCTGAATGAATAACGTCCGCATGTACAAACCACGTTACTTATTTTCTGTTCCAATCTATATACGTAAAGCAAACTAAATAGAATGCCCTTTATATAGTTGAAATCGTAAGATATCGCAGCCAGAAATCTGTGTCTGCTCTAAATTATGTATCGTATCACGTTTCGCCTTTTACTGGGTACAAATCGATACTAGGCTAAAATAGTTTTCCATTTGCATGTTGATGTGAGCTGATATCCAGTTAAGTTCCTTTTGGTTAACTCGCAATGCCGATAATTCGAAAGTTGTATTGAAGCACTCCAATCAATCAGTATGTTTCTATTTAATCAAATGTTGATCTATAGGAAGATGCTCTTTAGAAAAGGAGTGAAGTTGCCGCTTACATAAGTAGTCAGTACTCTATTAATTCAAATTTATTCACACAACTACATAACCTGGCAGCAATGCTAATAGCGCTTAATTTATTATATGGCGGGATGGTGCATGAACAAAAGCATCCAGATATTATTGAAACCAATAATTCATCTTGTTTGATGAAGTTGAGATATTTGGATTATTTTAATGAATTCTTACTACTGGCAAATATTAAAAAAAATCGATGATAGTTCTTTAGGTGGTTCACGTTGATTATCAAGTTTAGTATCCATTCGGTCGAGTGAGCACCTCGTTCTCCGTATCTTACTACACGATGTAAATTTCAGCATTCAGAAAATATGGCATAAAGAAGAAATTCTGATGGTCTCTGTTATCTGCTTCGATGGCACCTGAGTATGTTCCAAAAGTTTCAAATAAAACGATCTCTAATACGCTCCATCAATAAAAAATGGCCATGTAATTCTTTTTCCCATAAACCTAGGTCACACATTTATCTTTTAATAGTTCTAGCG
>JAEQML010084111.1:0-10242 GCA_016904865.1 Pissodes strobi | reverse complement strand
CATTGCTTTTCAGTCGGGTTTAATATGTAAAGCATAGCAACTAAATAAATAAATAAATAAAGATAAATATCGAAAAGAGAAAAAGTTGTTTCGCATATTTTTCACGATTTCCTTTTTCTCGTATCGTTTGGCGTCCACCCTGGCTCTATTGTCTATTGTATAAGACATAATTCGTTATAACTAACACCCGAGAAAACATTGGGTTCATTAATTATTTAATTCAGGCATTAAAAAGATAATGCGATCGAATTGCATCAAAAAGCACCGAAACCTGATTAAGCTTCTAGTCATCCGCATTCTTTTAATGATGGTCCCGGCTCGACTAACCTTCGCAAACCACAATTCTTGTGAAATGGAGACATGTAATTTATTTAATTAAGCCTAATCGCTCAAGTCCGTGACTGTACTCGGTGTTCGAAAAACCTCTCTTAAATGACTGTCTTCCTCTAGCACTGTGTCATTTCAACACAACAGGTGTTTATAGGTTTTTATGATCACATAGGGGACGTGGGGTAGATACAAGATTATTTAATTTCTCGGTTGGTTAAAAATATAACTGATGTTTATTAAAGTAGTAAATAGATGAAGATGCTTCATTGAATTTACAACTGCTTAATGTCTTTATACCGTCATGCCATCTAATAATATCATCAGTATTACTGATACCATTCAATTTTTTTTGCCCCTTGAATCTGCGATTTTTAATACGAATTCTTGGTCTTTTTCACCGCGACTTTGAAGCCGTGAAAAACATTCGGTCCGGTTGGGAATTTTGGAAGTTTTCTAACACCACAAGTGGTAGATTTACCCTAATCAGTTGTTGCTTTTGATTTTATTTAGGCATCACCAAATACCCATTTTGAAGATATCAGGATACTTTTCACTGCGTGAAAGGACATACCTCCAGCTTAGGTTTCCTGCGGTCCATCTACCCTAAGACAAGGGAGTACACTCACATCCCATAGAGGAATTACGAATAGGAGAGATGTTTGATGACGCTCTTCTGAGACCTGGTGGTAGAACTTAACCTACCAAATGAAGAAGATAGACTGCATATTTTGAACACCAATACTGCAATAATGCGGCAGTTTCAGAAAATTAGTGATGATGTAGACTTTAATGAATTAGCCAGAAAGACCAACATGTTCTCTGAACCAGAAATAGAGAGTTTGGTACGAGCAGCTGTATCAAATGCAATGAATAGATTAATCAAAGTAGACGTGTAAATTTAGTGGAACCTACCTTTGCTTTCATCGAGTTTGGAACTCTTTCCAACTCCGGTCAATCAAGTGTCGTTTCTGCTGTGGCTGAGATTCAACCTCGCCCTAGGTCAAACGTGGTTTGTTGGGGAACTGTCAAAAACCAGGACATGTAAATAGGGATTGTCCTCAACCAAGGAACTACATTAGGTTTGTTCCAACCAAGGGTTTTGTACCGTTTCGGAACGGTACACGGGATCGTTCATCTAGCTTGTTATGCGCAAAAGCTGCCCTGGCACAGTCTTGTGGATCAAATCAAACTCAGCCAGGTTGAAACGAATTTATGTACCACTTTCGGTATCGATCGATGCTGCTTAACATTTGACAATCTCAGATGGCGGGAAGCGATAATTTTATGTTTTGGTCTATTTTCCCTACATAGGTACCTTGTTGCAATTTTGTATAGACTTAAATTGTGAAATAAGCAGATAATGGACTCAGTTAACGTATTGAATGGTAAGTATGTCCTATTTTAATAAATGATGATGTGTTCACTACTTTTATAAACATTTTAGAGCTTCAAGAGTACATTATAATTGAAAGCCCATGTCCTTCTACCTCTAGTTCACTTTCACATAATGATGTCCTCAAATCAGCATATATATGGCCTCAAAATGATTCGAAAATACTCATCGACTATTCCACATATCGCAAAAAGATGGGAACTCTGGAAATTAAGAATACTAAGATGCATTGGCAGAAGATTGCTGATGAGCTGAGAAAATTAAAAATTTACGTAACACCCAATAATTGCTTAAATAGATGGATGTTTCTCGAAAGGAACTATGCAAAATTCATAGATAAGCAAAAAAAGACTGGTAATTATTATTCTGCGATGTTGTCGACCAAAACATGCCTTTTGTGATGAAACCACGAACTTCTATGTGAGCTTATAAAATTATCCCTTTCCTACAACCAAGCGCAAAGTACAAATTTGCTCTTCCAAAAGGAAGCACAAAGTAGCACTTTTCAGAGCGCTACGCGTCACGCATTAAACTTCTCGCTCAGAGCGGCAATGTATCACTTTGGGCTCTTAATACGCAAATATCTATTTCTCTTCAGGTATTATTTTTTTTAGGTAGAGGACGGAAGTACTTCGGATACGAAAAAGAAATGGAAGAAATATTTGGGGAAAAAAAGAATGTTCACCCGTAAATTCTATTGTCAAATGACATAATAGATAACGAATTGGGCGATAGCTGTAGGGGTGTTAAACAAAATATATTCACCGAAATAAAGCAATATCAACATTAGTAATGCACATTTTTTTCTAAATAATGATAACAATTGATACAATTCCGTGAACTCTGATGACGTGATGATCACATCACACATATATTTTATTCTTAACCATATACACGAGGCCTTCCGCCTGAGGAGTCCTTGGCTTGCGTGTTAAATATGTAGATGTCTTTATGGTCCAGGGAATTGCTCTCAGTGGGCCTCGTGGCTCAGTGGTTCGACGCTGTGTTTCTGATACGGAGACCCGGGTTCGATTCCAGCCGCAAGACATGGTTTTCATAATGTTATGTTTAAGGTTGTTGTTTTTTCTTGATTTTGGGCATGCCTTGGGTTAGTTTCGTTTGGTTTCGGCTATGCCTGAATTGAAAAAAAAAATACAAATTATAATTGTAAACATTGTGATGCACAAGCCCAAGACTCGTTAGGCGGAAGGACTCGTCTAGATGGTTATGAATAAAATATCTGCTCACATCACTGTCTTTGTTTTTTCCTTACATTTGAACAAAGAGGTGCGAAAATATATCTACTATTGACTTGATTTCAAATTATTTGTTGCTTGCTTTGCTGTGTTCACGCGCTGCACTTGCATTTCGTTTTTGAACTAATCTAAAGAGCTCAGAAAGTATATTTTAGATTACAAAAAGTGAATAGTTCTCCCTATTATTTCTTAGAGCAACATTGTATACAAATTTAAAATGTAAATGCCCAAAACGAAGAAAAAACAACTTTGAAAAATATATGAATTAGCACGTACGCATGCGTGCAAGCTCAAAATTGCTGTAGGTAGACGCGAATGGTGCGTCCGGAGAGTCAATTAAAATGTCCGGGGATTTAGACATTCAGGTTATAGTTTTGGAAATTCTTAGATGGCAACCCTATGTAAGAGATACCGGAATCGGCGGTGCCCGGCACCTCCACGAATCATTTGTAACAGTCTGATTTTGCCCGTCAAATATTTTTGAATTTCATTTATACGCCGCATTTAAGGAAAAAGATGCTGTATTTTGAACTCATCGGTTTATTAAATCTAAATGTATTGATTCGAAAATTTACGAAATTAGTAACAATAATTCTTATATCTCGAGAAATATAGTCGATTTGCTCACAATTCGCTTGAAATTGCCGCCTTTCTTAATGTAAATTAACTCTATTCTAAGTATGGGTTAAGGATATATTTGTATTAGCATTTATAACACGTTGTACCTATGTTTATTTTAGGTGATAAGCGAAGCACATTGTTATTAGGATAGCTTGGCTTGATTTATATTGCATTACTGTAGAACGGGCAGCAAACCGATTTATATATATTTTTTTACTGCAAATACGCTGCATGAAACTCGTCGATTCATATTTTATTGTCAGTTTGAATATTTCATAACTTTTTGGAAACCGCTAGACTCCAATTGGCAGCCGACATTTTCTGAGATCGTTAGATCGTTTTGGGTGCTCTGCTTTTAAATATATTTATCTTTCCACCCGGCTGCTGCACTTTTTGTGACATTCGATTGTTAGTCCGGAGTAATAGGAATGTACTACTTCTCTTAAATGCCAGCTGTCGATTTAAATTTTTAAAAGTTTATCGTTTTGTTAGGGAATATTCTCTGGTATTTCTTGAATCACTTGATTTCAATGCATTAATTGTGGCTTCCGCCGTCATGTTACCCTAATAATAAACGAGAACTCAGTCGTTTATTATCTTGAAATTATTCCTTGTATCGAAATCACTGGGCATGTTCAGCCCATCACTACTTGCTGATTTGACGTAGCGTTTGATCTCGTAGAACGAGAAAGGCAAATTGACAATTGAGAGTTCTTCTAAGATTACCTTCCAAGGCGAGAAAAAGGTTTGCCGTGAGTGTAGTCTTAGAGACTCCACATTTAGTTTGTGATTTAATTCCGCCCATTTATTGGGGATATACTATGGTATCTCTTGGTGTTTTGACACGACCGATTTTCGGGATCTTTATAATGTACTGGTAAGCATTTTCTCTGGAATTACTTTTTTCTATTGCTTGTGAAGCGCGTGGACGCCATGACGCTAACGGTTTTTTTTTCATTATTTCTAGAGGCTTTCCACGTTCGTCATATAAGACCGAGACCGTCGAATTTTTCTTAGCCCTCACACACACTAACGAGGTAATTATTGCTACAGTTTTTTTGCCTAAATTAATGATTTAATTGCTTTATCTGTGTTACCCTTTTTTGTGCATGGTCCGCCATTTGCTTTGCGTCCCATATGTTATCTTATCTACTCCATGTAACTTTAATTTTGATCGTATGGGGAAGTTTATATTTTCTTTTAGGGGTGATTCATCCCTATCTTTGTTATATTCAAGTTGTCTGTACCTTAGTACCTCTTTTATTTGCTGATGGGCATTGCAAGTCCATGTTTTTTTTTTCTGGGGGAATTTGTTTTATAAAGAAAATATATTTATGGTTTTTTTTTTATTAAAGTAAGGGGGCTTTGTCTAATGCGCACTGGGTTTTTTCAGGGTTCTACTGGAAAACCACAACTTTTACTAGCAGGCTATAAGCAGCTTTTACTAGCAGGCTAGAAGCAGCTTTTACCAGCAGGCTACCACCTTTTCCAGCAGGCTACCATCTTTTGCTAGCAGACTACAAGTTTTACTAGCGGGCCACAACTTCAATTAGTGGGCGACAGTTCAATTATCAATATTGACACCGAGCTATCGAGTCCTCGGCTAGTTTTCCCTCGGGACCATCGATAGCAGTACCTGAGGTATCTATAGGTGCCCCGCGCCTCCACTAGAGTTCGACGACCGGATTTGGGTATTGTACGGAAGCATTTGTCTTAATTATTACCTTTTCTTTATTTATTTTTGTGATTAATTATAATGAATTTTGCACTATAGATGGTGCCTTAAAAGAGCCAAGCTTCTTTATTCATTTATTTTTCGGACCAATTGACGTAATGGTTTTTTTAATCTCCCTCTTTTTAATATAAATCAAGCATTGACAGGCTTTAAAATAGTTTCAATAATTTTATTCCTTTCATTCATTTATCGAGTAACATAACCGCTCTGAATTTTCTTTCTTTATAATATAAGTCAAGCATTGATAGCCAAGCTTTCAATAGTTTTATTCTAATTTTATTCCTTTTATTAATTTATCGAGTCATTTGATTTAATTATTGTGGCCGTTCATTGCTACATATTATTATTGCTACATTTAAAATCGGTGCAGCTATTAGCGCACGCATACCTAGTTGTAATTAGCTTAGTTAACATCAAAGTGATCACTTCGGTTTGTAGTATTTAGTGCATTAGTTGTAAGGCATACAGAACCGAGTATTAACAATAGAATTGGCCTCTGTACAATCACCATATTGTACCAATTATTAGTTAAATTTAATAGTCATTCGACATCCTTTTGTGTTCAACTAACATTTCCATTTAACATTTTACTTCAGATAGATTGTTGCTGTGTTTAAAAAAAAAAGAACTTAATAGCAAATATATTGTTCCTTAAATTTTAGATTGTGTTTTCTTGTTAAGTTAGGATTAAGTACCTTTTGATTTAATAAGCGGACCTAGCCACCCTGCCTAACACTCGCGGAGCTTTTTCAGTATAGTTGGACAGAACTGGTGGCGCGGTGGCGCTCTAACGATCCCACTACCGGAGCCGGGCATTTGTAACACGACTCTCCGGGGCTAGGCTACTTTTTAATTAAAAATCTTTATTTTTGACTTCAAGAAGAAAAACGTTAAATTTAAAACTTTATTTAGTTTTTAATATAACTTTGTTATTTATTTCTGTTATTTTTTCCTTCATTTCCCTTTCTTTCTTTTCTTCTAACTTTTTAATTGCTTTTATTTTTTTAATGCGCGAAGTCTCCTTGAACCTACGGGGCCCTGGGCTACAGCCGATTTAAAACATAGCAAAGTTCGCCCCCGCATATCACCCGTTGTCCTTTATAAACATAATATCCGTTTTATCTGCTGATGTTGATGTTTGTAAAAATCCTCTGGCATAACCATTTTTCAAATCGCGAAGAGACATGGCTTTGTGTTTATGCCCAGCAACATTTCAAAAGTCGTGCTGTACTAAGGAGATATGTCCAGTTATATCCCAACAGAATTGTGCCTAACTCGAAAATACTTGAGAAATTATACTGACAGGTAGAAAGTGGTCTTTTTATTCGAATAATCATGCTGGACGGCCGCAAACTATTACATTCGAGTAAGAAGAGGAAATTGTAGTAAAATCCACAGCTGAGTACGAGGCGCTTGCACCTATCTACGCAGGCAATCAAGTGGATCATATTTATAATTTTGCACAAAGAGCAGCGGTATCCTTTTCATGCTAACCCAAACATCACCTACAACGCCCATCTTTCGTCTTATATGTTCAAAACCAAATATTTAAATTATCAATCTGTAGTTCGGAATAGTTTTATTTACTAGTACGCAAATTAAACAAAAGCTTATTCAATAAATTTTACATCCATCTTGACTTAACCGACTATTTGGTAATAAGTGGTGGTCGGTACAAACAAATTAATTTTATTAATTGCTTTAAGCCATAAAGATGTAGGTGGCTAATTAACTGTATAATAAATCACAAGCAAATTAGTGGACTGTATTAAGATAGGATGGTGGGGGTTTTTCACAGAGGTTGTGAATTGAAAAAGGTAAGTAGGTTAGCTATTAAATCCTTTAATAATATAGTTATGCATTTGCATTTGATACGGAAAATAGAAATATATATATACAATACTTGGACTAATTTCAAGCATTCGTTCATTGACACATAGAAAATAAATATACAAAAAGTTTCTTAAAATTATGAATATCTACTAAAAAGTCTTAACTGTTTGATTTAAACTGAGTTTTCTGTCTTTACTTATTTTAATACTTTTAGTTCTCCAACTTAGCAACCTTCACACATCGTGTCTTTGCACCTTGACTCTGCTTTACCTGCATCTTCCACGGGGAGAGAGTTTACTTATTTACTTTCCAACTTGCTTTTCTGTTTGCTTTACGGAAACCATAAATTCCAGCTTTCACCTTGATTGTAGGAATTATTCGACCAGCAACGTTAACCTGCCATTTTACTTCTTCTTAACGAGAGACGCTATGATTTTGTATATTCTCATAATTGCGTTAAAACGCCCAAAAGAGATCTTTGTCCAAGCTAGATAACTGAGGTACACCAGATATTCTCTAATATCTGTGCAACAAAACTAGAAAATGGTCTATTTGGCGCGAAAAGGCAACGAACAGCAACTTAGCTGTTGCTCGAGTGAGAGTTTTAACTGCACTGAAATCTAAATATTCCTACCGGCGTGGCAAGGAGATTAAAGCGGGAATATAAGCGTGAGCGAGCCCATTATTGCATTTGAGAGGATAGAAACATGCTCTTTCTTTCTCTGATACATTATTGTTTACACAATACTGACAGAGACAAAGATATATTAAATTGAAAACGATTACAAACGTTTTCCCTGACAGAGTGACAATTAGCTTTATATAATGGGTTCGAGCATCGAGGTTTGGACTAAGGAGTAATGAAGAACTGACATATGCTGATTTAAATGCACAAATTTCTGTTTACCTGGGGTTGAATAAATATATTCGTGGATTAATTTTGGCTCATTCATACTACATTCATACAGGGCGTTATCTCCAAACTATACGGTGAAAAGTGACAAGTTAATACACTTGTTGGGGTGTTTCCCCAACAGGTGGATAGGAAAAACTTCTATACATTTTCCCCCGCTAACTCCTCTGACCTCTCTCCCATGGATTTCTTTCGGTATGTTCATAAAATAAGGTATACATTTGGAAATCTGGACCGAATGGAATATTTAATAAAGCATTGTTTCCAAAACATTCGAGAGATCGTTTTAACAATTGTTTGCTACAAGACAAATGTATATAGAGGTATTACACATTTTGTAGCGTACCAAAAATATGGAAATTTTTATTTAATTTTATGCATTAGGTTAATTCCATACACCCTTGAATATACACTAAAACACATGCTGACATAATCAGTCATAATACACAATATATCTTCAAATTGACTCGTAAACAAGGAGCACACATGTATTGTGATAATGATTACGTAACAAGGAATATTCTGTTTTAGTCTTTAAACTGCCCAGAATGAAAGACCAAGGCAAGGTTCAATAATCTTAATATCATTCAGTGTTGTAAATGTAAATTGCATATTTTACTCGATCGTTTCAGTTTAAAGTTCATCCATTGATATCTTCCAATTTCCTCTTTAACTGTATAATTATATTTCACCTAAATTGTTCGCGTACGTAAAATGAGATGTTGAAAGTTTAGCAAAAAAACATTGCCTTTCGGCTTATTTAATGAACTAGTACGTAATTGCACACGCGAAGAAAAAATTAGCGGATATAAATTAGGTAGTTATTTAGCCACGCAATTATTGTTTAGTGTTCGGGTAATTTGTTTTCGGAATACATTGCAAGAGCAATATTAAGCTAAACTTGCTTTTAATTGTACAACATTGAAGACAGAATAGAATATACGGTGTAATATATTTTAATAATTTCATTCACTTCGATTTGGAAGCATATTCAATAAAGCTGTTTTTGAATTTGAATTCATTACCATTCGAAGGATTATTCTTAACTATTTTATTATAGCAGCGCTCGGTAATGTACGTCACTTATATTTCTTTTTAAAACGGTAATATTAACATCACGTTGAGACATGCTGGTATTTTCATATGTCTTAACACCAAATCGGTATAACAATGTTTTTTATTTTAGCCACTTAGCATCCAAATCAATTGTTGCAGTCAGCAGCGGTCCCAGCAGCTTTCTAAAATCCGACAACAGGCCATATAGCCATCTTTGTCATATGCATGTTATTCGCGATGAAGTTTTGACAAGTGCTATCGAATCTAAGAAAGCTGCTGAGTCCGCTGACTGATGGTGAACGCAGTCATTATTATCAATTAATTGACGAAAATGAAAAAAAAATACGATGAAAACTGACGATTAAATAAGAAAATTGCAAGTTATCTGGCAAGCAGGAGAGAAGCAAAAACAAAGTTTTTACTAAACAAATCGAAAAAATGTTTTTAAATATTTTTCCCTATGGCAACGGCTGTTTTCAGCGCCTGGAATGGCCGATTAGCGCACATTCTTATTGCGTCCACTTGTCGGTATTCCTTTAATCTGTGATTTTCATCGCTTGTCACATTTGCGATATTTAGATGGGGTATAAAATTGAAGCCTCCACTCCATCTTATACTTAAATGCGCATACGTAAGTCTTTTTACCCTGATATATTTAGCCTCGAAATATTTCCCACCGGAATGACGGTTTAAAAGTGAAAGTGCAAAATCTCTTATTACCCAGTTATCTTTCGGCTGCCTAAAAGCATTAAAGGGTAAATTTTTGGTTTAAAATTGTACTTTTACTTGACTAGGCCAGAGGCCTGTTTTAATACCAAAAGTTTACCTATATTTCGACCGCAAATTATTTTATATTTTTGTTATTTCAGATAGGAGTTTTTGAATGACCTGAAGTACTCTTGCTGATATTTCAGGAGGAGTAGTAGTAGTAGTAGTAGTAGTAGTAAGGATGGGGGGGCCGAAGCCCGGTAAGTAGGCCTATAAGTCCCTTTTCACCATCCCCGATCCGCCCTCCCCTACCTGGCTACTTCATCTGAGTCTTACTTCCTTGCGCACATCCAATCTGTCTAGGGCGTCTCTACATTCCTGAACTAGCTTACAGCTT